>VYXB01006583.1:16182-39448 GCA_013397135.1 Pachyramphus minor
TATATATATTATATATATTGCACTTACTGGTTGCTCTTTTCCAATGCAGGCAGTTATTCTGCCTATATCAGACTTTCACACAGATGTAGAGGAAAGAGCCTATTTTCCTCATGGGAGAAACACATGTTGACTTTAACTAACCATTTGACAACAAGGTGTTTTGAAGTTATAAATAGCTCTGTAACAGGAATATGTCTATCTACCCTGCAACTGATTTCTGAAACAAACTGTCTTTTGAAGATAATATTGCCATTTAGGTGAATATTACGCATTGAAGCTGGGACTCTTTTTCTCCATGACTTTTTACTGAATGGATCTTATTTTTGTGTGATTTATTTAGTACATACTTAGGCACCACAGCAGAGAGAACAATATAAAAGTCTATACAGATATAAACTGCATAAACAATTAACAACAGAAATATCCAATTGCACAGGTACTACAGTTATAAAATGGCCTTGAATTGTAGTCACTTTACTGAAATGTTTGTATCAACTATTAATACAGCATTCAGATCTGTGTTTATTTTTAATCATGCAAATTTTTCTATAGTTTGGATAATGGTATGTTACACTGTATTTTCATTTAGATATTCTATATACTAGGAAGAAAAAGCTAATGCCAGACATGATTTATCACTCACTTTTACCATGTCACCTTCCAGCTGTACACTAAATCATTCCCACTGACTTAAGCTAACCTTCCAAACCCCAGCAGTTTCAAATGCAAATACAAATGGATATGTGTACACGTTTATAGTCATATGTACAGATATAAAATATTAATATAAAAATCATGTATAAATATATGTATAGGCATTTTTATATATGTACTTTTTCACAGTATCACAGAATGGTTAAGATTGGAAGGGATCACTGAAGATCATCTATTCCACCCTCCTTCTTCAAGCAGGGTTCCTTTGAGCACATAACTCAGAATTGCATCCAGACAGCTTTTGAATATCTCCAGTGAGAGAGACTCCACAATCCCTCTGGGTAACCTATTCCAGTGCACAATCGCTCTCGCAGTGAAGTTCTTTCTCATGTTCAGGCAAAACTTCCTGTCTTCCGGTTTCTATCCGTTGCCTCTTTTCCTGTTGCTTGACACCACTGAGAAGAGCCTGGTTCCACACTTTTTAACACCCACCCTTCAGATACTTTTATACATTGATGAGGTCCCCTCTGACTTTTCTCGTCTTGAGGCTGAACAGGCCCAGCTCCCTCAGCCTTTCCTCATAAGAGAGATGCTCCAATCCCTTAATTGTCTTTGTTGGCCTCCACTGGACTTGCCCTGGGAGTTCCTGTCTCTCTTGTGCTGGGGAGCCAAGGACTGCACACAGTACTTCAGATGTGGCCTCACTAGGGCTGAGTAAAAGGACAGGATCACCTCCCTCATCCTTTTTGCATATCTTTATTGTGTATTATATTACATTTTTTGCACAAACCATTATTTAAGCTTTACTAAGATTAGTAAATGAAGAAAGAAAAACTAAAGAAATCCAAAATTAGGCAGAAGATTTGCCTCAAAGCAGACTCCTTTAAGAGTTGCAATGCTTAGTTTTTTGCCCAAAGGAGAACTATAACATCTGGTGCGTTTGATGCTTGCAGTGAATGTATGTTTCATATTTTGTATTTCTCTCAGGGCTTGTTTGCTACATAATATCGAATTTTTGCTCTAGCAATAGTTACTCATTTGGTCAGGAGCCATTGTGTGACATACATTTGATTAGACTCCTCAGACATCAGTTTCTTCATTTTCAGAAAATATCTTCATAGTGAAAGGCTGGCATTATCCCAGTTTATAAGTACTGAACTGAAGCATGGTGGTATCGATCCTAATGATTATCCACTCATTTTAGCAGATCCACTTTGTAAAATGAGCAAAGAAATAACACAGAGTTTTGAATGTGCTGTGGCCTTTTTCCTGTTAGTGCCTCTCTACAATGACAGAGAAAACCTGCCTTACTTGTAGAATGAGACTAGGTAAGATGAATTTCAGTCTTGGAGAGGGCAAAGGTAAAGGTCTAAAAGTTAGGTGTTTTATCTAAATTAGTCTGTTGTAGTTAGGAGTGACAAGAACTTTCAGAGTCATCCTCTAAAAATGCCTCTCTCTCTCTATTGACTACAGACACTTAAGACAACTAAATTTAAGGAAGACAAATCAAATATTTACCAATGTCCTTTGACAACTATGGCTGTTGTGATTTGCTTATCATGCAGGAATTCTGACAAAGAAGTAAAAATCTCTTCCTAGCACTACAGAGCTTGGAGAACAACTTTCTGTCTTATTCAACCTGAATTGCAGCAGTTACTAGATTCAGAGTGATTATGCCTTCAACCACAATTTAAGGGTTTGACTGTGTGTAGAATTTCCTGAGCCCTTTTTTTTTAAAAAGAAAAAAACTTATATTTTTTGTGGGTTTGGTTTTGATTTTTTTTTTTTTTTAATCTCAGTTTTTTGGCACTGTAATGTCCTGTGACAGGCATAGCCTGAAGAGTAACACCTCACAGGTAGGTGTCAGAGAAGGCAACAGTGACTGAAAAAAAAGCCCAGGAGTCTTTTCTGTAGTAAGTACAAATTAAGTAAATTTATTTTTTAATTTTCACATTAGTATTTAATAAATATTTGTCAGTCTATTGTCTACTTTGCATGCTGTAACTACCAACTTCTATTTGCATTTAACCTTGCTTGCCTGGAGAATGATTTCAAAGTGTTTTGACAAAAGAAAGAGACAGACTCTCACAAAGGGTGGAAAACTATGAAGTTATGAACCTATTACTTCAAGGTAATCTAGCGATATTCTTCAGGGTATTAAATGTATGATAGGAAGTGCAGCAGGAGAAGTTTCAGACACTATGCAGAGAACTGGTATCAGAAAACTCAGAAAAAAAAATGGCTAACAATTCTCTTTGATATGTACTGGAAGACTTCAGGAGGATTTTTAAATTGAAGGGGTTTCCCTGGGGAATTTGTTGTTTTGGCATGATGGTGAGTAGAGCTGTGGCTCCACAATATGTCACATTTGCCTTACCCACCTAGAGGCAAATGTAAGCATTTGTATCATAGAAGTTAAGTGCTACTCCTTTTCTTCAGTGTCTATATATGACAACCTTAGCCTGTTCTGGTTCAATGATTCCTTCACTGATTTCATTCAGAAATTTATTAAACATCAGACTTTTATTAAATTGTCTACAGAGGAGTCCCATATTAACAGTTTCATAGAAAACAATCAATCTGAAAAGTACTTTACTGAAATATATCAGATGGACTGATGCCTTAGGCTGTTCTACCAGTGAGTTTCAGCATTCAGAGACATTTACAATATATACAGGCTGATTTGGCTCTTCAGTTGCTGCAGACTCCGTTCTCTGTCCCTAGTTCCTTGGTTGTGCCCTGCCCAGTTCCACACTCTGCTGGAGCACCTCATATCAGTCCAGCTTCATTGGTCACCAGTCCTGGTGTCCTCACCATGTCCCAGTGTTTCCTCCTGTCACCCAGCTTCCTTTCCCACCAGCATCAGCTTCTCATTTGATTTTTCTTCCTTGTTATCAGTCTCATTACCCACATCAAAAAGACTTCACTCTTTAAAAATACGAGATTTTATTTATATAAGAGTACTTGAGTAATTTTAGAGAGTTATTTTGCCTCTTACTACCCTTTGCCCTCTGTATGTTTAAGTACAATAGCAAGCAAGACTTGTAGGGGAAAGATAAAACTAATCTAAAAAGTTTGAAAGTGATAAGGAAAGGTGTTTCTCATCGTTTCATTTTTGAGACACAGGCCACCTCCTAGCATAAACCGCCCTTCTGAACCTTGTAATCAGAGATTGCTTTTCCTAAAAATAATCAGAAGTGATTAGAAACCAAATGGGCCCTTGCAAGACAGGGAATGAGAGTCCTGTTGACCTTTGTGAGACTCCTCTTTGAGTTGACCAGCACAGTAAAAGATAATATTAACTGTCTTGGGAATGGTTTACTCTGAGCAATAACAATTCATGGAGTTTTCCATCAGTCTCTCACTTCAAAGTAGACATAAATTTATCTTAAACTACTGGAATGTGATGATCAAGAAAGAAGGTGCACGATAAGGAAGCAATAACAAGCAATAAAATGACACTCTGATTTGGCTTTGCAGTGCTATCTTTATGACCTCCATTGAGCAATGTCTCATTCAGAGGTTTATAAGACCCCACCACAAACTATTCAAATTGTACAACCAAGAATGTGTTGCACAAAACTGTGAAACGGGCAGTGGAAGAGAAGGCTCATCTTAAACCAAGGCTTCTGCTAAAGAAATATTTCAGTATTTTCAGAGCCTCGCAACTGTAAATAAGCCTGTTTATGGAATCTGAATGCACATTTTCCTCACATCAAGGCGAAAAAAGAAAATTTGCATCAATTTATGCAAATTCAAATATATAAGCACTTTAGGACAAGATGCTTCATAACTATTCCATAAAATTACTTAAAAACAAAAAACACTGCTTGTAGTTGTGACTAGTTCTTGATAAGGATTAGAAAAGATAGCATATAAGCATAACAGGCTGATCACATACAACACTGTTTGTTGAAATCTGGCGATGCTAACAATAAGCAGACAATAAAAAAAATTGAACTAAATAAGAAGTCAAAAAATTTTTAGCCAAAATTAGAAAGAATTTTGAATATAAGAAAGTTGAAGAAAACTGGACAGATCAGAAAAGACTTTTTGCTACACCACCAAAGCTTTTTTCCACTGAATATCAAGTTTTACTGAGGTGCTTCTCTCATACAATGTTAATGTTTGTTTCTTGTCCAAAGTGAGTTCCCAAGTCAAGGCTGCTTTGTTGAGAAAATCCTTGCATCCACCTTCAGATGAACAAATCTGAAATTTGTTATTTCAAATGTGTCAGTAAAATTTCTGATTGTAAATACAAAGCCTACAAGCAAAAGCTTGTAGGTATCCTGGGTATCCGGAACACAAGCAGGGAGATTATTTACTCACATTATTCATTCTGTGCTGGCAAGCCTTGTGATTCTATTCCATGTTTTGTAACTATTGTGAATTTTCAAAAGCCCCAATCTCAGCAGCCTTACTGTCTGCAAACCCTCAGATTTTCTTAAAGTGCATTTTTCAAACAATTTCTAGTCATTAGAACTGCAGGAGAAAAAACATCAACAAAGCCTAAAAGATTATAGAACTTTCAACATTCAAAAAACTATGTGGTAAATGGCATGTTCACAAGGTACTTATGGTTTTATTTCATTAATTTCATACTAAGACTTTGAAAAGATAATGTTGCAGATACCAAAGGTTTGCTTTACTCAGAATAAAAGTGGAAAGATTTTAAGTGTTTGTGTGATTTAGAGAAATCTTAGCATAATGTCATCATGTACATATGGACTGTGGGATTTCTGTGAGAAGTTTTTTTCATTTTTCTTCAAACTTTTTTTCTCTGTAGGGAAGGATGAGAATTAATTATTTTGTAGTACCATCCTATTGTTAGAATTGGAAGTTCAGAATGGGGGGCCTCTCTTCCACACCAGTCTTCTTTGACAATGTCCAAGCCTCCTTTTTTATTTTATCTCCTTATAAACTCTGTTTCTGTGCTTGCTGCCTTTCATGACTTTGCCTGTATAGCCGTTTGCTCCACATTCCCTTCTCCCCAGGACTGTGCTTTAATTTGATGATAGCAATCATGGTGTATAGATATCAAGATTTTTTTTGTCCCTTTCTAAATTTGTCACAAATTATTTTTTATTAAAAAACAAACTCTCTGTTTCCCAGGCAATGGGAGGCGAACTCTGAACACTGCTTGAGGGAGAAAGTGGATATAAAACAGTTCCTGCTCCTTTGTCCTTGCAACACTTAGGGGACAAAGTGACACAAAAACAATGAATGCCCTACCTGTTCATCTGTATGACAGGATTTGGCTTAGATAACAGATAAATGCTCTGGTCTCGGTCTCAAGTGAACATTGTCAAATTAACACGAGCCACTATATCAGTTGTCAGCTTAGTCTTTGTTCCAGCAAATGACAGATATGAGCAGCTACTCATATTTTTTTCACACCCCAAGAGCATATGATGACATAGTGTTCATACACAATGAGAAGCAGTGTACCACTGGGAATAGTTTCCTCTGTGCAAAACCTGTCACGGTCATGAGAAGTCATTACTGATACAACTACACTGTTGTGGGAATGGAATAGGGGTGCCTTGGGAGCTGAGCACAGCTTGAGGGAAATCCAGTGAGAAAAAGATACTGCTGTTTTCTCATCATGACACTTAATGCACATCACTGGAAGAATATGTTTTGAGTGTGTGAGTGGTACAGAAAGTGGAAGTTCTGACCACTGCAGTCATTAAAGAAGCTATGATATTTTTATAAAGTGACTTTACAAAAAACAGGAATTTGTGGCCTTGTGTTCTGAGAAAATCCATTTGGAAAAATTATATTCTCTCCAGCAAGATTACTCCTGTAGTTTTAATTGCCCATAACATTCTGTTTTATTTCTGCCCTTAATTATTCTTTATTGCTCTTGAACACTGCTAACTTCCATACTCTTATTCCGAAATAACTCTGTTTCACTGGTGGGTGAAGAGATTGCTACAAATATTAAGGGGATTTATTAGGTCTTTCTCCAGTAGATTAAAGAATCCATTAAAAGCCAATATTTTCTCCCCAGGAAGATAGTTATAAACTATAATTAAGTCACCTTTCAATCTTTTTTTTATAAACTACACTGATTCCTTTAAGTCCCTTGGTAAGGCCTTTTTTTAAGCTATTGAATAATTGCAACAGCTCTTTGCTGTATGCTTTCAGATTTCCCAGTATATTTTTTTATCAGAAGGAATACAACAGAACCATGCCTATATTTTATTAAGTCAATCTCAACAGTGGTAATGAAACCATACATATAGTTTTCTCTAGTTAGTCCCAGCAATGCATCATACAGTGACAAAATCGTTTCTCAAATTCTAGTTAAAACTTGAGCTTTTTCTGCCACTGTGGCTTTTTCGGCCACATGGAGGATCACGTTCAGGTACTAATTTATAGTAACTCCAAGTATTTTGGAAGTTTTATCTTCCAGGTGACAATGTCGTACACTTATAGGACCAGAGTTCCTCATTCCTTAGAACGTATTTTGCATTCACCTTTAGCATGGGGGTGTTGGCTTGCTGAGAAGTTGTGATTTCTCTGTACAACTGATTTATCTTTATTGGTTTGTCACTCTGCGGTTTGTATGTCAGCCACATATGTTGTGAATTGTGGTTTAACAGCAGCATACAGATGAAAACGTTAGTTCCACATATCAATTCATTTGTACTTCCACTATATTATCGCTATTTGACCGTTATTGTTCACCCACAAACACTTTTTGAAATATCTCAGCAAGCTACTTCTTAATTCATTTAGCATATACCTAGATGATAGTGTATAGTCCTTACTTTTTAAACAAAATCTCACGAAGTTCTAAAAAACTGTCTTATCTATTATGTCTAAATCTATTATATCTAAATGTTTTTTTACTATCTGCACTTGGAATTTAACCAAATTATAAACTCTTATTTGTCTGATAATAGAATCATATTAACAAAGAATAATGATAATATAAGAGTTAAAAACCCAAATATATCTTTCAAAGTGTATCACTCAAAGAATCTTAGTTAACATGAACAGCAAAATTCTCAGTAACAGCTGTATGTCCTCAAACACCAAACAACTATTACCAGTAAGTATAGACTCTGCACAGAGGTAAATCTATTCTTGAAGAAACTTCAGTTCTGACAGGATGAAATGAGATTAAAGATAGACAGAAGGAGCTAGATTGACAAGACTGAATTAAGCTCTTTACTTCAAACACCTAAGGGTTTCTAAGATTCAGGTACCAGTAGCATTTATAAGACTTTACTCAACCAGTGCCTAAGCCTGTAAAAGTCTGTAGCTGCTAGAAAGCTGATCCCCAGAGGGATTTATCCTGCCAGCCTTTAATTAACTGAAAGTAATAGTCACTGCTTCAGATTCAGGACCATAAAAACCTCAGTGAGTCTTGGTCCCTGTGCTTAGATTTCAGTGGCTATTAGTAGATCACTAAGCAAACTGGAACACTGTTGAGTTCTGAAAGTCTATCTCACCCCGGTGGGTTGGAAAAAACTTGTGTAATGCACAAGTGGGGTATTTCTTAGAGTACCTTATTGGAAATTCCAGTCAAAGACCCTAACCCTCCCAAAACAATGGCAAGAAACTGATGACGCACTGCAGCAGTGTAGAAAAGATAGATTTTAATAATTCTGACTTTGCAGTGTTCAGTTTTCTGCAAAATTTTAGGTGGAGGTTATGACTCTGGTTTAAACTTGAATCTGCCAAAGTAGTGCCATAATGCATGCTAGAAGGTTGTTCTCATCCATACTGTTTCCATCAAAATGTAATTATTTTTCATTTTAGAAGCACTTCATCAGGGATAATTAAGAATTCCTTGCTTGAAAAACAAGAGGCTTTCCCATAGATGACAGGGCTTTGTACATTTGTACATGCACCAGTTTAAATTGTTATTGTAGGTTGGACAATTTAACCTGGTCTGCTCACACTGCACAGTATTAGAACAACTGAATATACACTGAAGAGAAAAGAAGCATCACTGTTGTTTTAGAAGGAAAAAAATACTAGGTCAGTTTCTACCTGCAGATCTCAAGCAGAGGGAAGCATATACATCTTTTCCGGAATTAAGAATATTTCACATCCTCTCTTCTTTATGACACTTTCTGTAGATAAGTTTAAGCAGCTCCCGTCAGCAAAATGGATTTCTTTTTAGTTCTTTCCCTTTTATGGGGTAGTTCTTCCTAATTTGTGCATGAGTTTCTAGTCACTTGCAAGGCATCTTACGAGTAGCCTTAACTGTATTTTTACCTTCTCCCTTATGAAGTTAATCCTAGGCGCAGCAGCCAATCATCAATAATGCACAAAATATCTTGGGTAGGGATCTAAAAAGTGTTAGGCTGTACTTTCAGTGACGTTGTTGACCTGGAAGTAAGTGTTGACAGTTTTCAGCAGTAATAGGTCTTTTATATTGCCTATCCCATCCTCAGTTTTTACTGGGAAAAGAGTGCATTCAAGCAGAGCACAACTCTGAGCCTCCAAGTCCCTGCTCACTTTTAGAAATCTGAGAAAAACTGTTCAAAGTACGGACAGTTAGTAGTGATAGTAATAACAACAATAACATGACCATTAATACTACTTAATGCTATAGTAAAATAGTAACTGATTGTTGTCACTCATTTTGTTGTGTTTGTTGTTGTCATTGCTAGTGATGCTTTTATGAAGCGCTTTGTAGTAGTTTCTTGTAGTTCCCAGCCAGGAGACTTCTTCTGGATGCTTCATTTTTGTGTCATAAAGACATCCTTTAAAAAGCTAGAGTAAAATAAAAATGAGATAACAGGCACACACAACAATGAATATCAGAAAGCCCAAAGCAATGAAACATTTCTGATTAATGCAATAAGTAGAACTTACCGCATAGAGTGTGTTCTACTTCTGTCAGCAATTCTACTAGTATTGTAGATTTAATGGTAGGTTTTAAGTAGCTATTAAGTGGTATTGTGCTTTTATAGAAGGAGAATATTTCTCTCTCCTTACCCCAGAGACAATTAGCTCAAGCAGAAGCAGTCATAACTCTGACATGGATCAAACCTTGGTCACAGGAAGACATCCAGATTTTCAGGATGGTCTGAATAGCAGGGGCTGATAATGGTCAATTATATCAACTTGACATGTTAGTGAAGTGATGGTAATGCTGGTGAAAGTTAAGAATGACTCAGATATAGTTCAAGTAGAATTGCATAAGAGTTTACAAGAAACTTTCTGTTATATGCAGGATGTAGATATACTTCCCTATAAACAGCTTAAGGTACAGCACTTCTCCTGCACCATCAAATATCTGATTCTGTGACTTCTTCTTCTTCTTAATGTTAGTAAATTCTGTTTCTTGTCTCTTTTCTTCCTGCCACATTTAGATGATCCTGCTCAGTACCCCCTCTTACAAGAAGAACTTTGCCTGCCTCTCAAGCGAGGGAGAGTGGGCAAGTGGATTCCAGTCTGCTCAGACAATAACATTTTGTTTAGGAAAAACATGATGCCAAAAATTCTTGTCTGTTTTTTTTTGTTTGTTTTATTTTGTTTGGTTGATTCTTTGGGAAGGGTGTGTTTGTTTGTTTTCCCTATAAAATCAAATTTATAAAATATTTTTGTGAGCTCTGAGTAAAGGGAAAGGAAAAGGGTAAGAGAAAGGGAGATAAACTCAATTAATAGTGCTAATGTCCAGGGATTTACCGTGGCATGAGGAGGCCTTTCTGTGTGTAGGTTGGTGAATACTATATGCCTTGAAAATTCTGTTTGACTTTCTGAAAATGAACTTGGAAAATACTCTGTGAGTGACTAGAGTCTGTAGAATAGAAATTTCATGAGCTCCAAGAAGTGAGATGTTGCTAAGGCAAATTTAAACACTGCACAAGTGCAGCGTAGAGGGTGTGTATAGAATGCTTAGGCTAAAAGTGAGACTAACATTACAGCACCAGAGAAAGAGAGATTCTATGAGACATAAGACACTCCTATTGTTTTGTTAGGATGGTAAATGTTTCAGGAGGTCTCAAAGATCCTAAGCATCCATAAATCCATAAATGTTAGAGAAATGTGAAATATGAGGCATGTTATTTTGTCTTTTTCTCTCTATTTCTCACATTGTTAAATAAAAACTTTCTTTTGTTTTGTTTGTTTCTTGTTTTTTTTCTTCTTCTTTTTTTCTTTTTTTTTTAATTCATTGTATTTGATATAGCTTTAAGTACTTTTAAAGATCTGGGTGAATCAGCTCATGAAATTCTGACAAAGGAAATAGACTGGATTAGGAAAAAAAAAAAAGGAAAAAAAAAAAAAAACAACCCCCCCCCCCCCCCCCCCCCCGCTATTGCCTACCTAGGACAAAAAAACCCAAACAAACAAAAACAAAAAACAAACCAAACCAAACCAAAAAAATCTTAAAATTTGAAAGCTTGAATACTTCCCTCAGGAAGACTTTTACCAGGGCTGTAAATATTGAGGTCTTTCTTTCTGGTATCACCTCTCCCATACCTCTAGATGAAAGCACCCTAATTTGAAAAAAGTGTTTCCTATGTCATGAGACTTGTTTGTTCAGGGTTTGTTCAGCCTGTAGATGAGAAATAGAAGGGACACCTCAAGGACTGGAAGATACAAAGGAGACAGAGCCTTATGCTAAGATGTGTACAGCAACATGATGAGAGGCAAAAGGCAAGAGCTGGAACATGATTCAGTATTCAAATGGGGTTTTTTAACCATAAGAATGATTGAATACTTGAAGAAGTTGCCTAGATGGGTTATAGAGCCTCCATCCACGGAGGTGTTCTGGACTGGACAGGACACAGTCCTGAGCAACCTGTTCTATCCTGAGGCTGGGGTTGATTAGCTGACTTCTAGAGACCTCTTCCAACCTAAATTACTATATGAGATTTCCTTAATTCTGTAGTTCTCTATTTTTTTGTCTTGAATACCTACTTGAACTCCAAGCAGGGTTACTCCTAACTTGGAAATAGGGAGGGGCCATGATTAGTGTATGGTACTTCATGGAGACAAACTTTATAAGAATTTGGCAGAAATAAAATGAGAAATAACCCCTCATAGACCAATTAAAATGCACTCAAAGTATCAAAGATAGGAAGCAAGCCTCTATGGTAGATGTGGAATTTATAATTCTTGGAAAAAGAGTGTGAACTGCTGATTTCTGAATAACTTGCTCTATACGTAAGATAGACTTTATTATGAGATAGGAGTAATCCAATCAGCCACAAAAGCATGAGTAATTTTCAATATCATGTTCAACAGTACATAAATCTAACAAGTTGTGATAAAGGACTATAGATCACTAAAGAAAGAATAAAATAGCACATGGAGCCTTACAAAGGGAAAATGTCTCTCACACCCTTACCCATTTCTAGCTTTTATCCCCTATGTTTTTATTTAGTTTTTTTCAGTGCAATACTTTACCTGCTATCACTGTGGGTTTTCTGTTTGCTTGGATTTGATTTCTTTTTTTCAAGGGACAAATTATCTAGAATATCTCTTTTATATCTCTTAATTGCTGACGTACATTTAAGATATTGCAAACCCTTAAGTCAGAGTTGAGACATGAGTGGTGCATCATCCCAACAGAGTAAAAAGCATCCCCCAAAGATCTTCTTCTGAGACACATTTTCTCTGATATTCTACTTTTCTCCACTAAACAGGAAAAATCTTTACCAGCTTCTTGGGAGATTAAACTCTGATGACTACTGAGTAAGGGTGGATATGCCTACGGATTTACTTAGTTCCTATATCCGGCGCTTCTCTCAAGCAGAGAGAAGTGTGCAGTGAACACTGTAACCAAATCCTACTGAGGTCATGTTAGGCTCATACAAGAACATATTTATTCCATTTGACATGTAGACACAAGTCTGGCCTAATGTGCAGAACAGCACAAATTTTTGGAAGACTGTAGTTTTAGACCCATTTCTTTCCCAGATCCATTCAAAACTATTTTCAGATTTCTACAAGTTAGGTATCTAAAAAAGTTTTTTTTGCAGGAAAGTAAAACATCCAGCCTTTTGCCTCTGGAAACAGACTAACATCTGATGAGGTTGTGTAAGAAATATGTATGTTTGTCTCTGATAGATAACACGCCAAAAAAGCCAAGACAAATAGCTAATGGCTGATTCGATTGGTGCATTACCCTTTAAGGAAGTGCTTTTTCTGGCTTCTGCAGGAGGTGAGCTACCCATGTAGATAAATCAATGAAATAATTGATTTGGCAAATCTCATTTTCCAGCCAGTCAACCCTTTGTAGTGTTGTGTCCTAACTCCTGAGAAAATCTCTGTCTTCAAAACACTGGTTTCCACCGGAAAGCCACTCAGATGCTTGTTTTCATAAAATACCGTGAATGCTTCAAAATTAGCTTGACTGTCTTTTGGGAAAATACTCTAAAATTATATATAAAAGAAGATAAACTAAATGTGGATTTTTTTTCTTCAATTACACGTCTTCCATATTGAAAACATGACTTACATACAGAGGATGGCTGTGTTAAAATGCACTTATATTTTTCCTGTGTTTGTGGCCTGTTCATGTAATTTGGAAATATCTGAGCCACAGGTGTAAGCCTAAAGGCAAGATCCAATTGTTGGCATCTGTTGGAGAACAGAGAGAGGGGCAATCTATAGGTTCTGAGAACTTTAGATAGACAGGCGTCCCTCTCAGGGAAGGAGTGTGCTGCCAGCACGCATTGGCACACACACTGAGATCCCCGCAGCATCATTCATCATCTGCATGCATATGAGTTAACACCTTGGGCCATGATGGTTTGGAAAAGAAGATTTTGCCATGAAGTTAGGGTGAACACAACATTTGCATTCCTGATTCACAGTGGATGGACAAGAAAGACATGTACAGGATTTTTAGGATAAGAGGTCTGCCAAGTCTCTGAGGTGGGAATCCTAAACAAAAGCTGAGTTGCTGCAGAGCTTCTTGTGAAATGTAGCCAAAAGAGTCAAGAGAGGACAGGAAACACGCCTCCACATGGCTCAGAACAGCAACCAAGAGCAAGGGGCAAAAACAACAGCTGTTGAGGCTGAGGTCCTCAAAACATCAGCCTTGGACAGGATGTCTGGTGCTCCTTGCTCAGCAAGGCTGGAGATCATACTGATAATATAGTCCCAGGAAACTATACATCACTTTGAAACAACAGCAGATGACTGTGCCAAACAGTTAAATTTCTCTGAGGCTGGGCAACAAACTGTGAGTGGTGAATAGCCCAGAAAGCAGAAAGGCACTCTGCCAGTATGCTGACAGCTGTAGGAAGAGGACAGGCTGATAATGAACAAAGCTTAGGAGTGCCAATGTTCCTCTCTTTCAACTATTTAGATTTTCCAAATTGCCTTGATATGGTCCTCTCATTCTTCTGCACTTCCCAAAACTATAACTCTTCATCTCCTTTTTAAGTCAGGTAGGAAAGTCCTGCTCTTTTCCCTATTCAGCCACAGGATATATTTTCCCAGGCTCCTGGGGGATGTTCCAGTTGGTGGGAGCATAGGGAGTGTATCCTGGTCCTTTTTCATGCCTAGCCAAAAGGTCATAACACATACTATTTGAAATTCTCATGGAAAATATATTGTGAAACAAAAAAGCTCCAGTTAGTGTTTACAAAAATTCCATGTGACGCTATCTAGCTCAATGTCTGTGTTCTGATCAGCTTCCATATGCAGGACAGGACTTTCTTTTCATCCAAACCCTCAAGTTCCAGGGAATGCAAAAGCTGACTTTGTAAGATCAATGGTGATCTTGATAAAATTAAAAGTGTGGATTTATTAGTGATATTAAACCTAAGTCATATAATAGCACAGACAGGTTCACAAGAATAAGATGAACAATCAATCAGTTGAGCTGCAAGCCATGTGCTGAGATCAAATGGTAGTGTTCACTAAAGTTCTTCTCTATGCCAGGAAAAAAGTAGCAGCCCAATGTGTTGCATTTAAGAAATATATTTTTGTGTAGAACAGAATGACATCAAATTGCACCCGTCAGGAGACTGAGATTTTGATATAACTTAAATCATGATATCCAAATGGCCAAGTTCTGAGCTGCGAGGAACACCTGCCAACATAACTAATAGTGAGGACAAAAAGCCTTTGGTAGCAAGTCCCTTGAGAAGGAGATAATAATATATGTGCCCTGTTCAATAAACTCTTAGCCTGAGGTATTTCCAGTATGCAAAGAAAAGAAAGCTTACTTTAATTTTTTATGCTGCCCCCTTTTATCTTGATACGTTTGTTCCATTTTCCTCAAATAGGTTCTCAATTAGTTTAACAGAAGTTTTCTTTTCTAAAACCAAATCTGGTTCTCTGTGGAAGGCTTTGATGGGAGTTTCTATATGAAGAGAGATTAAAGAAGTCAGGGCTAATTATTGTGGAAAGAATAAGCGCAAGAGAGGATACAACAAAACCAGCACGTGTAATAGCTCCTACCATGGAGAAGATCAGACAAGCTCTCTTGATTATCCTTTACCAAAGCAGCAGAAGAAAACATTCTATAGATTAAAACCCAACAGATTCCATTATATATACACAAAATTTTTTACAGAAGGAATCTCACTTCACATGATACACAGCTACAAGAATTTACTCGCACAGTTAGGAAAGGTTGGGGTGGAAAACAAAATATACCATCTCAGGACAGTATGTCCAAGATGGATTTGTTTCTAAAATGGCAATCTCGTAGAGACGAAGGCCAAGAGGCAAAGATAATTGTACACTGGAACTTGCAGGACTGCAGAGAGACATCAGATCCACAGCCCTTCTTTTTCTGCTTCATGCTCTCTACTCCAAATAATATTCATTATTAATGTATTTTTTAGTGACAGAAAAAATATTGATTGCCATAACAGGGGTACAGCAAGCTCCAGCTGGACTAGCAGCTTTTCACAGGATGCTGCTGCTGCTTCAAATCAGAGGAGCCATCTCTAAGGTTTGGCTAAGCCTGCCATCAACACCTGTTTACATACAGCAATACAGGAGAGGATGTGACAGTGACAATCAAAACACAGAGGTTCTTCCATACCTGATAGACCCAAGTTCAACCAAAAGTTGAAGATGTACAAGCAAGTGGCATTCTTTTAAAGAGACTTGAAATTTTGCATACAGGTTTATTTTGTTCTCGTGTTTAGAAGGATATAGAGGGTTAATAGGGAAGAAAGGTAACAGAAACAGGTTATGAAGTGGATGTATTTTTCTGTCTAAGAGAAGGTTATGGAATACCTATTAAAGGACTTTCTAAGAACAGGTCAAACAAATTTTGTGGAGAATTATAACTGATTTTTTTTGACTCAGAAGGCCACCTCTGCATTAAAATGTCTATCAATCTGCTGTAATTTATATATATTGTGTGTGTATATATATATATATACATATAGTAATTTTTATATATATGCTATATATATATAATATACATTGTGGATATTCAGGTCTTGGCCCTTCTCTTTTGATGATATTGGGATATGGGGATCAAGATGACTTTCAGATGTATAGGATACGCTGTGATTAAAAAAAAATTCAATATACATAAACCCTTCACCTGCCTGAGGCCCAGCATAAAAAGTTCAGTTTGTACAGCAATCATAGAGACACTTGCTAGCTCACTTCTAGATGTGCCTTTCTGGATTTGGCAAGAGACTTTAAGTTCAGGTATGTCTGCATCTGTCAGTGTTGACCTATTTTACAGTACAAAAGTTATGCAAACAAATTTAAACATCATATCCTCAGTTTCTTGCCATGTTCTCTCAAAGGCACTACTGTTTGTTGAATGTCAACTATCCTCTGGCTTAGTGCCTCAGAGTACGGCCTTTTTTTCTGAACCCTGAGGGCTTTTTCATCTTGTCTACATAGACAAATTGATCAGCACAGCACTCTTTTATTCTTCTCTTTGAGGGGTAGAGGGAAGCAGAGGCCACAGAGAATGGGATTGCAGACATCCCATTCCAAAACAGAGTCAAGGAAGGGTCACAGAAATTTGCTGGTATATCAATAATGGCAAAAGTATACTATTATAGACCTGCTATTGTAAATTTCTTTGAAGACCCTATACCAGAAAGAAAGGTTATACCAGTATACCTGTAAAGCTGTTACAATATTATTGCTCTACTGTAACTGTAGCTACGAATAACCCTTCTAACATCCCTCTTTTTCATGGAGGTGTGTTCACTGAAGAACAAAAGCACCTCACTAAAAGTAACATGCTGACTGATGGCACAGGAGTAACACAATTATGGATTGACTGATAGATTTAACTCAGTAGTTCAATCATAAGTTATTATTAGTTCATGCTGTGTAGCTCCACCTGTGTAGCTACTGCTTACTCAATGTTGATTGGGATGCGGCATCTGCAGAACTATTCTCTGTGGTCTTCTCTAAAAAAAATAATCTGTATTTTTTTGTTCTACGCTGTTATCAAAGTAGTATCTGAGTTAAAAAAGCACTAAATATTACTGTGACATTAAAAAAAATTATACGTACAATCCTTACGCTTCAGAGTTCAAAATATTTCCATCCCATTAAGTAAAGTTATTGGTATACACAGTTTTTCCCTGCTAGGCTGAAGAATTTTGGTGTTTTGTTTGGGTTTGGTGTGTTTTGTTTTGCTTGTGGTTTTTTTTTTTTTTTAACTCATGAAAAATATGTTCTACATTATACATGTAATTTTAATTCATGTTTTCTCATCCATTTTGAATCAACTTTATTGAGTTTTGGTGACTACATGAAGGATTTCAGACTAAGCCAATAATAATAGAATTAATACTTCCATACCAAGAGCACAGTCTGTGTCAGAGGAAGGGGCCTGTGGAGTGTGATTTAAACATTTTTACCCTGAGAATATCCCAGTCTGGCAAAACTGATGGATTTGGTCCTAACCAACAACAAAAAGATACTGCAGTAATTCAAACAGCATTTGATATTGTAGTTTAAAAAGAATTTCCATGCATAATTGTGAAATTTCAATCTTTAACATCTTTTCCTCTTCTGGTACTTATATACAAATGAATTTTCCTAGTAAGCATTGCATGGTTACTAGCATAGGTTTATCAGACATCATTCACCACCTTGAAAGAAGAGTTTTCACTGTTTTTCCCCGTATCTTGCCTTCTCTCAGTGGTGAAGGAATTCCACCTTCTCTCAGCTGTCTATCTAGTGCTTGCTTACTGTCTTTAATATTCCTTTGCCTTACTTTTCTACAAGGTGAGTGAAAGTGAGACCAAAAGAAGAGGAGATGAGAGGCCTGGCAGGTGGGCGGAATGCAGGGTGGGCAGGGAAGAAAGGAAGAAAACTTGGGTAAGAAAAGATGATGAAAGCAAGAACTCTTTTTTATCTGTTTCTCCCTATGAAACAAGATGTTTTACTTTCCTCAGACTTTTGCAGTGCTGTCTCTTCTGAGGGCCCAAAGTGTTTGTTCTAATACTTCAATAGAGTCGATGTAGGCATCCTGAAATGACAAAACATCAATGTGAAATAGCAACAGTAGTCACTGTAATTATTATTAGTGTCAGTTAATTAAAGTTTACTCATTAGTATATTAGGGTTATAGTGCATTGATGATTATTTTCTCTTTGTTTGCAACATGGCACAGGTCTTGTTTGTGGCTGTTGATTGTCACTCTGTATTTTCTCTCTCCTTTTCTCCTTGTATACTGTACCTTCTCTCATGCATTGAATTCCACTGCACCACTGCACTTAAAACAGTCTTTTGTTGCCAGATGATCTATCCCAGATGATTCATCTGACTTTTCCATTAGTGCAGTTTCTCCCTGTTCTTGCCCATTGAATGTAGAGTGAACTGGTCACAGAGTGCAAGCTCTTTTCAGTAGGCATCCTAAACCTGTCTGAGCTCTGTAAAAGACACAGTTCCAGAATGTAACTTAGCTGCAGTTATATTACACAGGGGATAAAGATGATTTTCCTGTCTCTTTTCTACCATGTTAGGAGTGACTATAAATACGTTTAAGAGAATGACAACTCTGTACAATGTTTTTGTGGTGCTAAGTGAATCCCTCAGATACATGTCAGCCAAATCAGATGCTGGTATGATCATCAGTGCTCCAGGATTGCCAAGAGATCAAATTTCTCTTGGGAATATCACTTTAACAGTTAAGCTTCCTCTGTAACAATGCTGCTTCCTCCTTTTCTACTCTTCCACTTCAGGCATCCCTTTGCAGCTACAATCAAGCACTAGGAATAATTTACCCTATAGGAAGAATGGAGAGAAACACATTTTCAGGCATGACACTGCACTGTAGTGTTTTCAGTAGGAAAGGAGACTTAAAAAGAATTGCCAGTAATTAAACATGGGGCCTGGAGGAAAACAGAGGTGTAAACAACGTTCATATCTATAATTTGTCCCGGAGAGGCTTTTTGCCAAAATTGCTAGCAGTTATAAGTTTCTTTTCTTAATATTACAGAATATAATGTAATGGATTTTGGGTTTAATAGTAATTTTTATATATTGTCTTTTCAGTAGGTAATAGTGTTTCTTTAGTTCAGAACTCTTTTATTTCTTTCATAATCTGGTCATACTCTCACATTAATTGTTTTTTGAAGGATTCATTCTAGACTACTTCTAGACCCCTAAATATGAAGTGAATACATTCCTACCACACCTGGCAGATATTATTTTCTGATTACAGCTATAGCTGTAGAGCATATATCTATCAAGTGACTTGCCACAGGTCATACAGATAGTCTGCAGCAAGTCCAAGTCTCTTGAGTTTGGATCCAGTCATTTTACTGGAAGAAACATACTTCCTCCTAGCATTTCTGGCACAGCCTGTTATTGTCAGGAAGATGAAGAACTGATAAATGTTGCCTGTGGATGTCAAGGAATTAACTTTCCTTTTAATTAGACGAAATAATTTAGCCTCTGACTCTTAATGTAAAAGTTCATTAGTGAAATACATGAACTGATATTGTCAGATAACCTAGGTACAGAAGAATTATTTTTATATCAGTGAAATAACACTAAAAATTAATGTAAAATGTAATTATTTTATAGAGAAGGCAGTAATATTTTCCAAAATAGATTAAATTTTAACTGACACTGAGATTGACAAATTTAAATACAGGAGGATTTCTTTTAGAAAAAGAAGGGAATAGAGATTAATAGTATACTACCTTCAGCAAATGAATTATGCAGTTGCTACCGGTGACTTCAATAATTGCATGCTATATTGTTCTTGAATCTGCAATAACAAGGCTGTTCACTGAATACCCTGACTTTCTTGTAGTTGTGGTTCTCAAATGATATTAAATACAATGTAATGCTTGCTTTTTAAGGGTAAC
Source organism: Pachyramphus minor (assembly GCA_013397135.1). Classification (NCBI taxonomy): domain Eukaryota; kingdom Metazoa; phylum Chordata; class Aves; order Passeriformes; family Tyrannidae; genus Pachyramphus; species Pachyramphus minor. Next base: position 36,081 of record VYXB01006583.1, read on the forward strand.
ACCTGAATGAAATTGTCCCTAGATAGTTTGAAGAGGTATAGGCTCTATATTGCTGCAGCTGGAGCTCAATAGGGCAAACGAAAGGCAGACGAGAGAACATAGTTCTTACCTGCATGTTATGACATAACTTGATTCTTTTGAACTTAGATGGACAGTAAATATTAGACAGTAGAGATGTGCTTAATTAGAAAAGTCATTGTAAGCCTCAGTGGCTGGAAGCTGAAGGTAGACTAATTCTAAAAGGCCCACTTGTCTACGTATGACTCAAATGACTTTAAAACAGAGAAGCTATGGTATGTTCTTCATTACCAGAAGAATTTGCATCAAACCTGTCTCTGTTTCAAAAGATGTACTCCCCAACACTACCAGAGGTTGAGTTCAGAAAGTGGAATGATATAATCTTCTAACCCAGATAGCAAGACAAATTAATCTGCCCCTAAAATTATAAAACTATTACATTTTAGGATTGGTTCAATGGGGAAGAGTTTCCTTTTGTCAACTGTTGGAAATCATTGTGTGGAGGGGAGATATTTGCTAAGTTTGTAATGTTCTAGTATAGCAAATGGTATTTCAGGGTGGTAAAAACAGTGTACTTGCACCACAAGAGAATATCATTCAATTCAATCTGTTGTGTTGAATCATGATTCAATTTCTGCAAACAAGGTCATCCAGATGTACTGCGTCTGCATAACTGTGCCCACAGTTCATCCAGCATCCCAGAGTTATTCTAGACTCAAGAAGAATGCCATCTGGTGGGCATACTTTGTAGTTTGAAAATCTACCTTATAGATCCTTCATTGTAAATTACTTGCTGTAGAATTAAGACCTCTTCATACAAAATAAGATTTAACCCCCACCCCTTGTTATTAAAGATAGTATACAAATATTTTTAATGCCACAAAATTAAAAAGATGTGAGGCCAAGGTATACCTGGTTTTGTGCAGTTCTTCAGATATTGGCTTGTTCATAGCAGTAAATAAGGCAGCTTGCCTGGAGCTGATATATTAATACATCTCAGTGAAAACTAAGGGTACACACATTCTGTATTTAACTGTGTCATCTTTTGCTCTGCATCTGGAATTACTGAATTATGGATTAGTAGCAAAAGCTAGCATACATCACTTCAATGTTTAGTGACTAGTTAGAGCTTTGTCACGTGGGTAATCCCTGTGTTAATGTAACATAATTATACAGTTAAACATGGAGTCCCTAACAAGTTAGTCAAACAGTAAATCTTTTCTTCAGCACCACAAGCAAATTTGCATAGTGAATTTTATCTCTGGTTACAAATAAGATCAGTAGAAGGGAAAATGTGGTCATAGTAAGAAGCATTCAGATTATATTTTTTTCATAAATCTGATTAAAATTTACTACACCGAAGAGTTGCAATGATACTTCCAAGTAAAGGCTCCAGAAAAAAAATAACTGTCTGAGAATGTGTAACAGAGATCTTCTCCAGTGGCCTTTGTAGATTTGACATTTCATTTTTGGACACTTTTGGAGCACTATGTCTACTACAGTCTTTCAAATACTCTCTTGATACAATTTTCTGAAGATATTTTGGTGTGTAACTAATGAAGTGTCAGGCCAAGAAGTTTGACTTTACTGACACTACCATTTTAACTTTCTAAAAGTACACATGCTTTTCTCAAAATGGGTTTCTCATATAGTCTGATAATAACAAATACTAATAAAAGAAACTGAATATTTACCTGATAATGTAATATAAACACTGTTAAAATACATGAGTTACAGTCATTGTAGAAAAAGATAACTTGGACAGAACTAAAAGTGACTTTTTCTTCTTAGAGAATAAAATGAATGTTGACTATAATTCCAAGATGAACATCACATACAAGACAGGGACAAATATTATACTTTTCTATCATCCTTCAATTTAAGCCTGTTCTTTCAGAAACCCCTTTAGAAGTTGAGTCGATTCATTGCTTCTAATTGTATGAGTTTTATTTATAGTATCCTGATCCAGTCACATTATTTAAGAAATAGATTGATGCTCAGTTTCTTTCAGAAATTTAGGTATTGAAGTGCATATCCCTTAAATGTCTGTGTTTGGGTGATGTTAGCATTGTCCTGAGGGCTTAGGTTATGTGAGTTGTGAGATCCTGTTTGTGCTAAGGGACAACCAGTCAGAAGACATTTTCTAAGGAATTATGACAGAGGTCTGGTGCTGCCATCTATTCTACTGATGTCTACTAATAACCAAGGGAAATACAAAAGTACATGAGTGTAGTGTAATGGTAGCCACAGTAAACAGGCTGGTGAATTGATAATGATGACCTTTACTAGGAGTGGATGATTAATTACCTAAGGTGGTTAAGGTCATATTATTAGAAATAAAATTATTTAAAGGTATTTTAACCTTCTACATGACCCAAGTTTATCTATCTTGTTAGACTATGAATAAATCTAGATTTGAAGGATTTGTGTATCTTAGATTAGTTGAGAGAATGATAAGGTTAAGCAGGCATTTGCAAAGTCCAACACACAGGTGAATTTTAACAATGAGCTAATTAACTAAATGAATTCTTGATTTGGCCTTTTGTCTCCAGATGCCCCTTGAATTATACATCAGCTGCCTATAATAGTATATTTTTTTACTAGTTATGATTATTGATGCTCCTTTGGTGTTCAGTAATTTGCCAGTATGTATGATCCAAAGATTTCACTGTCTAGAAAGAAAAAAATACTAAATGGAGGTAAGTAAAACCTATTTTATGTTCAGAAAATATATGCAAGCTTTCATTTTCCAATACACAGTGGGATACACCTTCTTTCCCATATGTCCCAGGCCCTTTCTCAGCTAAAAGTTTATCTGCAAAGCTTTTTCTCCATTTAAGTATGACATAGTAGATTCTTTTCTGGCTCCAGATTGAATTCACTGCCTTTTCTGAAGGTTCCTGGACTGTTCCTAGTACACACAAAAAGCTCCACCAAGAAAATAGGTAATAAAGCCTCTTCATTCAGCATGGTTTCTGATCAGCCATATATGCAGTTTGGGAAATAGTTTGGGAAATAGTTCCAGTTTTTAAAGCACTGAACAAGACGTGTTCTGAGTGAACAACAGTCAGAAGTCTCAAGGATAACAGCACCTGAGATGGGGCAACCCTGGTTGTGTGTAGAGACTGGGGAATGAGAGGCTGGAAAGCACTATCACAGAAAGGGACCTGGGAGGTACTGGTTGATGGAAAATTGAATATGAGTCAGCAGTGCCCTGGCAGCCAGGAGGGCCAACTGTGTCCTGGGGGCATCAGGCAAAGCATCACCAGCAGGTCAACGGAGGGGATTGTCCCTCTCTGCTCTGCACTGTGACAGGCTCACCCTGAAACTGTGTGCAGTTTTGGGCACCA
>VYXB01006616.1:0-26760 GCA_013397135.1 Pachyramphus minor
GGGAGGGCCCGGGGAGGAGCGCGGAGGCCGCGCACGGGGGAGCTGCTGCAGCGCGGACCTCGCCGTGGGGAGTGGGGATCGAGGCCTGTTCTCTGCAGCTGCTTCTGTGTCTCGGTTCCAGACAGCCGAAAAACTAAAGCCTTGTTAGGGTCATTGGCCTTCCTAATTCCATTTCTCATCCTTGGTTGTAGAAGTAACTGTGCGAAGCAATTATGTTGACTTTTTTTTTTCTCTCTGCGTTTATTTTAATCTTTTAGACATGCTCCGTTTATCTACAGTACTTGGTCAGATCAGACCAGTCTCCAGAGCACTCGCCCCCCATCTAACACGAGCCTATGCAAAAGATGTGAAGTTCGGAGCAGACGCCAGAGCTCTTATGCTACAAGGAGTAGATCTTCTAGCAGACGCTGTCGCTGTCACCATGGGGCCAAAGGTAATGGGAGACTTAACACTGACCTGGTTGAAAGTACTATAGTGTAGAAGTCTGTTAGCTTTCCCTCAGTGGGGCTGCATGACTGCATCTGCAGAACTGCAGTGCAAAAGGGTGAGGGGAAGGGACAGGCCGCTGAAAGCTGCAGGCAGCTGTATTCCCATGTTTGTCACCTGAAGTGTGACAATAGTGCTCGTGCTTTTCATAGTAACAAATTAAAATTACTTGGATTACTGTGAAAGGTGCAGTGCAGTAGTTCGAACGGTTTGAAAGTTAAGGGATGTGCATAATGTGTTACCACCTCAGTTGATAGCCTGTAACAATGCAGTAGATAATGTAACTGCCTGTGATGTGGGGTGAGTTAATCAGCATGTGGCGTTTCTTGTTTGTTTGTTGGGGGCAGAGGGGTTGTTTTTACAAATTACAGTTGTTAATCAGTTTTCTTTTTGCTATTTATGAGGTGAAAAACACATCCAGAGTGTCATGTTGAGCGTTCAGTTGGCTGGTAAATGTTACCAGCTTAAGTGAAATTCCGTGGCAACGGCATTCATTTATGTTACATTATATTCTATCTTATGAGTTCTAGGTTTCTTGAAAAACTGGCTCTGGTATCCTGCATAGTCAAGGAATGTGCAGTAAAGCTTAAAACGAGCTTCATTTTTAAGGAAGAGACTCCGATTTTCTTTGGGCTCGTGTGAATATCTATTCCATGTAATAGGTGTGCATGGTAGTTTATTAAAAAGCAAAAATGCCATAAGCTGAGCAGATAGAGGTTAAGGAATGTGATGTCAGCAAGCTGTGTCTATTTTCCATAAAGGAACAAAGTTTAAGTGTAGTTAGTTAATCTAACTCGTGGTTTTTTGGATTTGGTTACTTTGTGAATGCATTGGCTAAAGGGCAGTTGCTGATGCAACTTCATGTAACCTTATGGAGGTTTTGTTCTAGTGTTCTCACTTTTTCTGCTGTGGGAATGTATCTGGAAATTTGGGGATTGTACTGCAATGCCTAATTCTGATTGTAACACTTTTAATAAATATCAGTCTGGTGAGGAGACTTCCTTTAGGCACTGTTTTGAATTTTAAGGAATGTGGTTTGCACTCTCACCCAATCTTTTAATAATGCTCCAAAGTGTTCAACAGAACTAGTTTATGTGAGAACTCACCTTCTCAATATGCAGGACTATTCCAAATGCATGTGCATTTACTGGTGGTGTCCCTGCTTCAGGAACACAGATTTTGTCCTTTCAGATTGGAGAGAAGTAGGTTTTTGTTGTGCCATTCTTCTCAAAGCTGCAAACCAAACATTTGGAGTAAGATGTATCAAAACATAGAATAAAATTAAGGAGAACTAGAGAGACTACATGAAGAACTTCCTAGTACCAGGATCCTCCAGGGAAGGGGTTTTTGTTTTTGAACCACTTTTAGAGTTAGAAGTGCAGATTGAATGAAACAGTGTTAAGCAGCCAAGGTATGAATTATTTGGCGTAACTGTTCTGTGTCACAGAGGTAAATTTACATAAGCTTTTCCCCAAGTTCAGCCTGAGTAACTGAAGCGTAACCTTTCCTCTGTAGCTCCGAGGGGTGGCTGTACTTGGGGAGCAGCCTCGTGTCTGGCAGGCAGCCAGAGTGAGCTCAGTGGCTGAGGCAGATGTGCTGGGCTCTCTGCAGGAGCACAGTAGGCGCTGCAGGGGAGTCCTGGGCTGGCTTGGCACGTGATCCCAGCTCTGGGTGGAGCTGGAGCCACACTGGGGGTGAGCAGCCATGGCAGGAGCAAGAGTGGTGAGCCCTGAGCTGGACCTCATAGACCAGGTGAGAACACTTGTGCAGGGTCAGGTGGGAGCAGCAGTGGTGAGGGGGGAGCAGGTGCTCTCCCTCCCCTCTTCCAACAGTTCCAGCTGTCAGGATCGCTCGGGAGTTTCAGGGCAGCAGTGGAGCAGAGGTGGCTCTTTGTGTTTCTGCTCACTCCAGCTCAGACTGGAATGTGATTGTTAAGGGCAGCTGTTGAAGCTATTGAATTCATCTGGGAACAAGCAGTCTTCTTGTGCAGGTGCATTTGTCCTGTGTTCCCTGTGTAGTTCACAGTTTCCCCTGTTAACTCTGTCTGTGTATGTTGGGTAGAATAGTCCAGCTTTTCATTTGGATCCGAGTGTGGGCTAAGAGAAGAAAGCTTGGTAACTTGGAACGTGTGAGAAGTTATTATAACACATTAACACAAATTTGTTACGTGTTTTTGGTTTTCTTTGCTAGTCACCAGTGAGGTTTGCAAGTCTACTTTCTTTTTTCTTTCCAGCACATGGAACAAATTGAGCTTTGTATTACTTTTTTCAATCACAAAGACTCTTGATTGTGATTTGATAGAAATTTTGCAAGTTTAGTTCTTTTCGTTGCTGTATATTTAATTTTGGGGTAAAAAAATTAGTGTTAGAGGGAATCTGTTAAGTTATTTTTCCCTGTAAGGCCGGCCTGTCATTAGTTGCAGACTGTGGTATTAAGCATTATGGCTGAGGAATGAAGCCTCATTCTATGAAAGCATGAAACCTTGGAGCCATTTTCCCAGTTTTACCCACCTTTCGGTAGTGTTTGCTTGAGAAGTCCCAGCTGAAGGCTCTGTGCAAGGTATTCGGCTGTGGCTGTTCGGAAGGGTCTTTGTCTTCAGCTGAGCTCTTAAGAGTAACGTGCTATGGGCTGGCTTTGGTTTATATTTGTTCTTTGTCACTCTAGGGAAGAACAGTTATTATTGAACAGAGCTGGGGAAGCCCCAAAGTGACAAAAGATGGTGTGACAGTAGCAAAGGCAATTGACTTGAAAGACAAATACAAAAATATTGGAGCCAAGTTAGTTCAAGATGTTGCCAACAACACCAATGAAGAAGCAGGAGATGGTACTACTACTGCAACGGTACTCGCACGTGCTATTGCCAAGGAGGGCTTTGAGAAGATCAGCAAAGGAGCTAATCCAGTAGAAATCAGGAGGGGTAATTTTTTTCTCTTGTTTTTAATGTTCAGTCACAGTAATTTATTTTTCATATGCTGAATTTGTCTTCCTGAGTAAGTTGCCTTTTTCTTGAAGAGCCACATATATGGAGAGCCTTTATGTGAAGAGTGGTGCTTAGAGAACACAGTTGTTCCTATGACCTTGCTGACTCTGAACAATTCTTCATTTTTCTAATCATATTTTACTTGTCATAGGTAAACTCTCATTTCTATATTTACTGCTGCCATGGAAGCCAATTTGTGACATCAACTCCAAAAAAGGTTGCCAGACACACAAAAGACAATATATAACTAGAACTGCTTGTCTTTGAACATGCAAACTTGATCCATTTTTGCAGCATGGACTTTTTTTCTTTAATGAAACCTGTTTGGTGGGATGGGTGGGTGCTTTGTTTTGTTTCTGTGCCATATACCTTGCTTTGTTCACTGACAAGTATTTTCTCCATCTTTAGGGGTGATGCTTGCAGTTGATGCTATCATAGGTGAACTGAAGAAGCTGTCTAAACCTGTTACAACTCCAGAAGAAATTGCACAGGTTAGAAAAAAAATGCAATAAAATGTAACCCACGTGACACCTGGGCATTTTTCTTTATACATCAAGGTTCAAGTTATGTTGGGCTGAATGATCTTCATGGTTATGCTTTCCTGTTCCTATTTTAACATTCCCAGTATTCTGCCTTCAATTACACTGCTAAAAGTTAGTTCAGAATTAGGTTGTTTTTTTCACCTTCAAGTTTTGTTCTTGAATGTGGCCTTAAAACATAAATTTGTGTACTTGAGAGGAATTGATGAGAGCGAAGCTGTGTTTGTGGATGGGAGGTGATGGCAGAGTTTGGAGGGTGTGGCAGATCACTCAGGTTGAGGGGGGTGCCCAGCTGGGTCTTGGGCACCAGATGTGTTGGTCTTTGTGGGTTATTTCTCCCTCTGGCTGCAGACTCAGATGGCCTGTGTGTGAGTCCGGTGCAGGGAATCTGGCCCTGTGCCAGAGCTGCCCAAGAGCTGTGAGCCCTTCCAACAGAGATCTTGGGTCCTGGGGTGGGTGTGCTACAGTCAGCTGCCCTGTCTTGTCACATTTTAATTGAAAATGATTATTCTGATTTTCCTTAGAGTGAAAAAATAAATCACTTGTATTGTGAAATGAGATGAAATGCTTTCCTGTTTCAGGTTGCCACGATATCAGCAAATGGAGATCAGGAAATTGGCAATATAATCTCTGATGCAATGAAAAAAGTTGGACGAAAGGGTGTGATCACTGTCAAGGTAAGAACTGGCCAACATACAGTCTAAGTGCAAAGTGACTGTCTCTTCTCCAGTTAGGACTGTTTTTTGTCACATGTGATATAGCTGCTGCTGTTCACATGGCATCTCACCATAATTCCTCCCCATGTCCCTTAGATCAGGGTTTGATCATTGTTCCCTCTTACATCCCTTTTATTTGTAAAGGAAGCACATGAAACTGGTGTGTGGTCCAGAGGCTGTCGTTCTGTTGTGCATAGTGTGCTAAAATTATACTTGTGTTTTTGGTAGCAGATAAGGGATCTTTTAATGTGACTTTTTTGCATCTAAACAGGACGGAAAAACTCTAAATGATGAATTGGAAATCATTGAGGGTATGAAATTTGACAGAGGCTACATCTCTCCATATTTTATTAATACAACCAAAGGTGAGTTACCAACAACCCGTGTTGTACACCTTACAGTTGCTCTTGTAAAGGACAAATAATTATGAAGATTTTACAGTCCCTTATGCTGTATGCCACAGCAAATAGGGCAGGGGGTCCTTCCCCATCAGGAGATTTTAACTTGGTAAAAACTTGGAATTTTGGGGGTTTGTTTTCCTCTCTGCACAAAGAGTGGACAGTGTCCATGCTAATACCAGGCTGGCCCTTCAACATAGCAGAACAATGCAGGATTGAAAGTGGGGCTTGGAGAAAATAATTTTTCTCATTTTTTAATGCAGTGTAAAAGTGCAGCTGTTGCTCCAAAGTAGCTGTTTAAGTTAAAAGAATTCTTGGTATGTTGTTGTCATGGAATTTTTTCAGATAACGTGTCTTGTTTCTGCAGGGCAGAAATGTGAATTCCAGGATGCTTATGTTTTAATCAGTGAAAAGAAAATTTCTAGTGTACAGTCCATAGTTCCAGCTCTTGAAATTGCCAATGCTAACAGGAAACCTCTAGTCATTATTGCTGAAGATGTTGATGGAGAAGCTCTCAGCACTCTAGTCTTGAACAGGTGAGGCTTAAAACCCATTCTTTTAGACAAATACTGCTTTTTTTCTTATTTCCATCCTTTTAAAGGAGTACATACAAGAGAGTGTGTTTAGTGTTTCTGTGGTGTAGTGCTGTTCTCTTGTCTGTGCCAAAGAAACGGCAGCTTTGGACATGACCATGCTTTGTGTCAACTCAGATGGAAACTCAGTTGTGTCTTAATTACCTTTTTGAGCAAAATCAGCTCAGTTCATGTCTTTGTTTGCTTGATTGGTAGAGCTGTACTGAAATAACTGGGTTTAGCAATTAGACTCTTTCTGTGAACACATGTGGAATGTTGCTCTCTGAATTTTTCTCTTCAGGCTGAAGGTTGGCCTTCAGGTTGTTGCTGTAAAAGCACCGGGTTTTGGTGACAACAGGAAAAACCAGCTGAAGGATATGGCGATTGCTACTGGTGGTGCTGTAAGTAATGAAGATTTAAGTATCTCTTTGCTCTAAGAAATGTTAATGATATTTAAGAAGGAAAATTAATGTGTATTTTTCCGTCCTTGGCTTGTATTTTCAGGGCTGTAGGCTGTGTTCTGTCTTTGAAAAATGTAACAGTGATTCTAATATTAGAATCTTCCTGGTTTTTTAAGATGTAGACGTTGAAAACTGCTGTGTAATACAGCCCTGGCCAACCATGAGCGGTACATCCTTCTAACTGACTAAAGTCACACGTGATTTCCTTGCAGGATTTAGGCTATTAAGGGGAAGGAGGAACTCCAAAACAGTATCTTAGAAATACAGCAAAGCTTTCTTGCTGCCTTAAGCAGCTGATTGTCTCACAATTGCCTGAACTCCAGTGTGGCAAATATAATCGTTTAAAATGTGTAGAATTGACTGAATGATTTTCTTAGTGGGAAACTTTGCATAGACTTGATGCACTGATTAATGTCCCTGTGTGCGCCTTTTTGTTATACACAATGGAAAATCATGACATGATACTGGCACCCAAAGGAGGCTGTTGAAATAAAAGTTCACTGCAGCACAAAGTAACAAACCAGCAAACTGTTTTAAAGTCTGAAGTGCCAATATTTTTAACTTCTCAAAATACGTGGAGGTGACTGGTGACAGGACCTGAGGAAATACCATGAAAGTGTGTTGGGGAGGTTTAGGTTGGATATGAGGAAGAGTTTCTTCACCCAGAGAGTGGTTGGGCACTGGAACAGGCTTTCAGAGGTGTGGTCACATCACCACAGTTCAAGAAATGTTTGGACAATGCTCTGGGGCACATGGTGTGACTCTTGGGTTTGTCCTGTTCAAGGCCAGGAGTTGGACTTGGATGATCCTTGTGGGCTGCTTGCAATTCAGGATATTCTAAGAGGACTCTGTAACACTACTTTACTTCCCAGACACTTTGAATCAGTGAGCTGCATGAATGAGAAGCTACCAATTTTCTATTCTGTGAGGGTCAGTTTGTGAGGTACTTGTGTCCCTGGACTCCGTTAGGAGAACGAAAGAGTGTTGTTCAACTGCAGGATTGTGATTGTTTTGCACCATTAGCTGTACTTGTTCATGTGCCTGTATATAAAAAACTGATGTATGGGGAACCTGTGAATTACAGCTTTTCACATAATTTCTTTCAGGTGTTTGGAGAAGAGGGTTTGAACCTAAATGTGGAAGATATTCAGCCTCATGACTTCGGTAAAGTGGGAGAGGTCATTGTGACCAAAGATGACACCATGCTTCTAAAAGGAAAGGGTGAAAAGTCTCAGATTGAAAAGCGCATTCAAGAAATTATCGAGCAGCTTGAGGTCACCACCAGTGAATATGAAAAAGAGAAACTCAATGAGCGATTGGCCAAACTCTCTGATGGAGTAGCAGTATTGAAGGTATTAAGAGATAATGAACTAAAGCTGTGTTTAGCCTTCTTGAGTGCTGAGATACAGCAGATTGCCAGCATGGGAGAGGCTGGGTTGGCTTTCTGGCACTTAGTCAGGTGCTCTTGGCTGTATAATTTGGGGGCAGCAGTGTTTAGCCAGCAGTGCTCTCCCACCCAGGCTCCTTGTATGGATCTTGATGTGTGCCTTGCTCTTGTAGGTCGGTGGCACGAGCGATGTTGAAGTGAACGAGAAGAAAGACAGAGTCACTGACGCCCTGAACGCGACCCGTGCTGCTGTGGAGGAGGGCATTGTCCCAGGAGGTGGCTGTGCACTGCTCCGCTGCATTCCAGCGTTAGATGCCTTAACTCCAGCCAATGAGGATCAGAAAATTGGTGAGGAAGTTACTGGAATGTGTGTGGAAGTGTTGCGAGTAGCCTTTCTTCTGACTTGAGGCTTTCTCAGACGAAATGCTGATGGCTTCCAGTGAGTTTTTATAGTTACTTGATCTCAGGCACCTCACACCCCCGTGGTGTGGTGGTGTCTGCTTTACAGGAGGAAGGGGGTTTCACTGCATCCCTGACTCGACTGTGAAAGACCCGCTAACAGTAAAGCAGCAGAGCACCCTGCAGAGAGCCGCAAATGTTTAGAGTTGAGAGCTGACTGTTCCCAGCCACTGCAGACAGATGAAAAATCTAATAATGCTTAAGAGATTGTGTGGCAAATCAAATGGAAAAAGGCTTTGTGCCATGTTACACATAAAGAATACTCCTGAATTCTAAAAAACGTAGTAAAATTAAAATGTGTGTGAATATACTGCAAAGATTTTGTTTGTTGACAAATGTCAAGTAGCAGAGAACCTTTCCTCCTGGAACTGATACACATAGATTATGTTTTTGCTCTGAGTGTTTCTGTATTATCTCCAGCAGCATGTGCAGGCATGCCTTGGCAGTGGGAGCAGTGTATGCAGCACATCTCTAATCACTCTTTTATCTTGCAGGCATTGAAATAATCAAGAGAACACTGAAAATCCCGGCAATGACTATTGCAAAGAATGCCGGCGTCGAAGGATCATTGATAGTTGAGAAAATCCTGCGGAGCCCAGCAGAAGTTGGCTATGATGCAATGCTTGGGGACTTTGTAAATATGGTAGAAAAAGGAATCATAGACCCAACAAAGGTAACCTAAAAGTCTTAATTCTCTGCTTTTCCTCCTACCTCCTGTGATAGCCAGCAGGAATTAAGTTATTTCTTCCCTGGTTTTAGGTTGTGAGAACTGCTCTGATGGACGCTGCCGGTGTCGCGTCTCTCCTATCAACAGCAGAAGCAGTGGTGACTGAGATTCCCAAAGAAGAGAAGGAGCCGGCAATGGGAGGAATGGGTGGCATGGGCGGAGGAATGGGAGGTGGCATGTTCTGATTCCTGGGGTAGGGATGCATCATGAGCTGTGCTGTTGAAGACTGACAGTTCTGACTTTAAAAACTTGAGCTATCAGTGTCAGAGGGTGGATAGTGACTGAAGTGAGGCTGGTGTTGAAAAATCACTGTAACCATCAGTTACTGGATTTCATTTAACACACGTGTAATTGTTTACAGTCATTGTCCATGCCTACAGATAATTTATTTTGTATTTTTTGAATAAAGACATTTGTACATTCCTGATAACTGGGTGCAAGATCCATCTACCAAGGTCCTGATTTGAACTTAATTAAGGCACTTGATATTCTATTACAGAATTTCTTGGTGCTTGCCAGTACTAGGAAGAACTTGGAAGCCACTGTGCGTGAGACTAGACAATTGTGTACAAAGTAGGCAAATAGAGTTATGTGACCTTTATGTAATAAACTGCTCAAAAGTTACACAATGTATCACCTTCTTCATCTGCCATAGTCATGGGAGAGCCTGGACAGCCTGCCTCTAAGATTTACTAGATAAAGACACTTATGCTTGAAAAAATGACAGGGCATTTCACACTGAGAAACATTCCTTTGTCTAGAATGTTGCTCAGAAATGCAAGTGACTTTAATTTTGGTAAGAAATACCTAAGCTGAACTGCACTACAGTTCTTTGAAATATTAAACAATGCTCTGAAAACAAGGCACGTGCACTGGCTTTATTTTGCCCTGTTTATGCTGGTTGTTTCCTGTGCTTGAACAGACCCAGTGCACCTTCCACAGTTTGTGGGAAGCACCCTGAGGATATCACCCAGGTAAGTCTAGCCTAAGAAAGGGTTTGGGGGTTTTTAAACAGTTCCTTTGCTCAGGTGTAGTATGTGGTTACCTCCTCACCTTGAGCCTTCCACTCTTCCTTTCTGCTAATGGGTTGCAGAATGTAGTTATTTTGCACTAGATGCTGCAGTAGAAATGTTGCTTTGCCACTTACTGGGTTCTTTGACCTGACAAAGCTAATATCAGTAGTGTGTAAAGTTGTCTGCTTTCTAAACTGCAGAACAATGGTGTTCCCAAGTTTCTGTATGTTCTCTCTGATTGCCTCAACAAATGAAATTGCTGTACAATTTCTCAATGCTGTAAAACTGACCTCAATCCAGCTGTCACTTGCCTCAGCTTCCTGTCCTTAATACTATCCTTCACAGAGGGACATGTGACATGCCAGTTGCTCTTTCTGGAAAAGTAAATGATCTGAAACTGGCTGAGGGCTGTCTTTATTCTGAAACATACCTTCCTATGTTACATAATGTGCTGTTCTCTAATAACCATATGGGTTACAGACACTTTGGAGAGAGGACCAGAGACAGCACCTGACCTGGAGCTTCACCTAATTTCAGTAAAGAAATTGGGTAATGCAAGGCAGCACACAGTGAGGATTTAACATCTGTTCAAACCTATTGACCCGTGTTCCTTCAGAGATTGGAAAGAATATTTATCTTAAAGACAGAAGTACTGAATGTGGATTTAATCAAGACAGTGGGTGCTGTTGTAATGGGCTGATAATTAAATGGTAGCATGGTAGTGAAAAACCCCTAAGAACAAAGGGGTTTAGTGCACTTGTATGCTTTTTAATGACAGCTGGCCCTGGGTGTGCTTGGCTGCAGGGAGTGGAGGACATCTTGTTCCCTTCATCCAGGGAGGACAGTACTGTGGTCCCCTGCTCTCAAAGAGGTAACACTTCCTTGTTTTACAGCGTGGGAACTGTTTGCATTAGATAAGTAACTAACCGAAGTGCAACTTTAAGGGTGAAGGAGGGGAGGGAGGCAAGCTCAGCCTGCCAAATATACTACAAACCCACTGGGAATCCCGGGCTGTAGCTGAGACTGCTGCACTCAGATTAGAGTACTCATGTGTATCCCCTGCATTTAGTTTCTGACAGTTGAGGGTGTTCTATAGCAGTTGCAGGTCAGTTCAGGAGCAGCTGGAGACTCCTGACTCACCTTTTGCCATTCATTTGGACTAAAAGCACCCACTACTCGGTGCTTGGCAAAGTGTTCCATTTCTTGTGAAGCCAGAATGGCAGTTTCCCTTGGCTTGGCCAGAGCTGGCTGAGTTGATGCTGTTAAATTACATTCACACGACTAATAACTTAAACTTGAGTTAATATGTTACAGTGCTAAAAAAAAATCATGAGCTTGGATAAGGCAGAACTTGGACTGTGATTACAGGAGCCGTTTGGCACGTTAACGGCAGCCTGAGATACCTTGGGTTACAGTAGCTGCCCGTTGCCTATGACTGATAAGGCTTTCAGTTGTACTTGATTGCAGCTTTTGAACTTTCTATACACATCTGGCTGAGCAGGTGTATTTGGTAGAGTATAAAATCTTAACACACAGCTCAGATAAGAAATAGATGCCCCAAAGGAGGAGCACGGCACTTTGTACAAATGAAGTGTACAAACAAGGTTATGACTGAGGTGGTTACAGTTGTTCCTTTACGTCTGATGAACTTCATGGAGCATCAGCTCCCGAGGTATGCTGGTTTCTGGGCCGTGGAGTTTGGATGCTCTTCTTTCAAAGGCAGCAACCATCTGCTTTACCACTTCGTCAAAAAATAGTGTAGCAAGTTTTGAGTGTAGAAGTGAACGAAATTCAAAAGAAACCTGTTTAAGACAATAGAGAGGAATTATTTTTCCTGTTGTAGTAAAATGCTGTTAAAAATAGACAACTCTATTAAAGAATCTCCAGTGAAGTTTGCAAGTAAATTGTGGGAGAAAGAACAGTTAAAAGTGAGGTAGAAGTAAGTGTGTTTGTGAAGAAAAGCTGTGTTCCTTGGTGTCAGGAACACCTGGTGTCCCCTGGGCTTTTTAATTAGAAGAAACCTTTCATTCAGCTCTCTGAAGTAATCATTTACCTACACTGTCTTTAATAAATAATGTATCACAAAACAGATTTGGGATAATGAAAAACTACTGATAAACAATAACTGTTACTTTGTGTACAGAATTCACTTGGGGGACTAAAGTCGTCTGAAGAAAATCCTGCATGGCAAGACAACAGACTTTCAGGTAAGCTGGAGCACACCCAAGAGACTTAAAAGCAGCTTGAAATGGTTACTTATTAAATACCAATATTTTAAAGCAGTCCTTATTGGTGGCAGCAGTTCTGGTATTTTCAAACAAGCAGTTTACTGACTAAAACTGTAGATTTGGTTTGTTTTGTATCTCCTACCTGAACAGTTCCCACTCCCAACCTGACACAGGCAGTCAATGGAATGGATTGAAATTTAAGTATTGGTGTCATTCCTAAGCAATCAGCAGGTTCAATGCCAAATGGAGCAAATACAGCTTCTCCCAAATTCCTTATGAGCAATGCACATTAACTACAAAGCAGTAGCACAGAAGTAACTAAATGACTTGGCCCAAGCTTCATTTACATTTGCTTGACCTCAAGCAACAGTAAAATTCACATGCATTTTGTAATTCAGGGCATGCAGAGTTCTGCAGAGCAGGGATAATGAATCTGGCATCATGCTCAGGAATTATGTAAATCTTGAGGTGTGGTACACACCTCATACATACACTTATGAAGTTTGCAGATGGTAAGAGTGGTGGTGTGTTTCAGTCTATGTACCAAATCATTTCAGAGCTGAAAACAGACTGGGAATGTTCCCTGCTGGATATGTACATCTCCTGGAATCGGGCTGGCAAAACAGGATACAGCAGCTTCTGGGAACCAGCATAACCCAAAACTCAAGTAACATTTTCTAAAGCAAACCAGTGTTTTTGAAATCAGAGTTTTCTCTCAAATATCTATAATTGCATGGTGTGTTTTAAGGAGTTTGTTGTAAAGTGCTTATCATCCCTGTCTGTGTGTGGCCAGAGGCAGGACCAGCAGGGCAGGAATTAGCAGAGTTAAGGCCTTAGAGAGGCAGCTCCTGCTCAGGTGGCTGCACTGGCTGCTGCTGCCTCCAAAAGGGGTGAGCAGTAAGAAGTGTCCACAGTGTTCCCCCAGGACAATGAAAATGTCCATATCGAGTGCAGTTTTGACTCTCTTTAGGTGACCTGAAATGTCAAAAATGTGGCTTTGGCATGGGGGGGGGGAGGCAGTGTTGTGTGTTTTCTCACAGACTCTGCATTTAGATGATAGCTTTAAATAGGTATTTCATTCAAGTTTTCTCAACTTGGATTTTTATGGCTTGGGATTTAGGGCTTGGCTTGAAAGCTAGCTTATGTACTGGTTAGTAGCAGGAACTGGCATTTATTTCCCTGGGGAAATTCAAATATCATGAGCAAATAATGTGACAAATTTGAACAAATCCTGAGAATCATGAACAAGAGGACAGATGGTACCATTTTTTTTGAGTGCCACTACATTAATTTTTATTCTTGTACCTTAAGATGTGAAATACAGCAATAAGCTGAAAGTTTTTAACTGAAGGAGGTTAATGTGCTAGTTTCAAAATACCTATTTTCTGAAGGTAGTTTTCAAAGTAGAGTATTCCAGTAGATGGCAGCAGGATTAACCCATCTCTGTACGATTTGCAGCCTGTTGTGATCCCCAGCTTACTTATGTGCTCAATGCAACTCTTACACTTTATGCTATATTATAGCATAATATATAGTAAGAAAATATATAATATAGAAAATAAGGTGATGACAGACTAAACAGACAACATTGAAAAGCAATAACTTGAGTGGAAAACAACCATTGAGTAAAATCAGGCTAACTCAGATACTGGATTTAAAGAGCAATAGTTTGGGCTGCAGTGATATGCCACCACAGATTAGAAAGATTAGACAGGAAAAATCTATTAAGCCAGAAGAAAGAACTTGGACTTAAACACGTGACAGAGTAAAATTGAAAGCCAGGAAATCAAATTGACCAAACTGCAGGCCCAAGAGGACAGATGGTACCAGAAAATAAAAGCTCTCCCAACTTAGGCTGTAGAATAATTATAGGAAACAGCAAAGTATGTTTAGAATTTCTCCCTCTGTATTTGACTGTCCAGAAACTTCAGCATGTTTAGAACCATACAGTGAGAGGTGCCTGTCCTGAGACTGTTTTTTGATACGTGGACACCTCACAGGAGATTCCTCTCTCTAAAGGACACTGTAGTGGTTTCTGTGTGGTCAAGCTTGCAAAATACTTTTTTGGATAGTATTGACTGAAACTAACTTGTTTTTTGTGTATATATGTTTAACAAAAAGTACCAGGCATAAAAAACAAACAAACACACAGTTGAAGACAGTGTTTCTAATTAAGGCACCCCTCCTCAATTATGATACTTACTGAAAAATCCAGTGTACATGTCCTTGGATATCCAGGGATACCTGGGCTCAAACGCCACACTGTTTCCAAGTGATTAAATAGTTTTCCATCTGTGCATGATGCCTAAAATAGAGTTTAAAAGTCAAGCTGCAATTAGGCTTTTACAAATGTGGCAAACTGGTATTACTGAAGTTTGCATTTGCATTTCTTAGGCAGTGATGGTCACGGCAAAGTTGAAACTGCTGTCACAGCACAGCCAGCATGAGGTCCCATATGTGTCATTTATGGCAAAATAACTGAATCCTTTTGAAGGGAGGGGGAAAATTTGTGTGTTGAGTGTCATGAAACAGATCTGTGGCATGATGCATAGAACATCATGGTAGTTATGTTACCAGGATTTTGAACAACACTGCTTTAAGCAAAGGATATGGGTATTTACTGGGGTTTTAGGTAGATATACTTTATTACATGTATAGAATGTCTTAGATACTGGTATATGGACTGGTAGCTTTGGGCCATAGGAATGCTTAGCCCCAAGACAAATGTGTTTGAAGACAAACTCTGAAGGTCCTCTGTCACAAGATCCTGTTGTGACCAAGAGCTGCCACAAAGTCTGTAGACCATACACTCAAGCTCATGATCAGCTTATACACTGCCTTTTGGTTCCAGGCAAGCCCTATTTAGGTAGTGCTTTAGGAGGGCTTGCATACAATCCTTTAAAGCAGTGAAGTACTGTCGGTAGTTGGCTTCATAATTTTCATGGCAATAGGGTCTTTATTTTCACTCATTTTGCTTTTGGCACATAGAGCTAATTCTGTGTGGCTGTATTTATAAAAGAAAAAGATTGAAAGACCTGTTCCTCAAAATCATCCAAATACATAACCTCAGCTGGGTTAGAATTTGGAGAGAAAATTTCTGTAACTTTTTTTTTCCTTGTTTTCTTTTCTAAGAAGTTTTTATTGTTACCACAAGCAGCTCTGCTCCAACAAGACTACCCATGAGGAATAAGTATTGCTTGGGTTGGAAAGCTGTGGTAAGGTGAGTCATTGACTAATCAGCAGCACAAAAATACCCACATTTTTCTTTCCAGGAATGAGATTATGCAGAGCCTTGCTACTTCTACAACAGAAAGAAGGGAGTAGAAGGAAGATTAGACACAAAAAGCTGGGCTTGCTTCCCTGCTGCTGCCAAAAGGGCAGGAAGGATGGGGAAACTGCCACTGTGTCCCCCCTGCTTTCAATCTTATGAATAGCAAACTCACTCCATGCTCTCCCCTTCAGCAAAGACTGCTGTTACCAGCCTGATTTTTCAATTGTTCAAGCGCTGCTGCCTTAAGCAACAATAAAAAAAAAAAATCCCCATTTTGTCACCACATACAAGGTGCCTCTGCCCAGAGTTACTTCAGAGGAGGGTGAAATAATCCAAGCACACAGTGGCTTCTCTAGAAATGTCCTACAGTCATATGAACATAATGTAAATCTTGAGGAACCGCAATTGCAGCAGAGAAAAGGCCAATGAGCCCAGGAGGAGAAAAGCTGAAGAAATGGTTTTTCTCTGTACTTCTGTGGTTTTTTTTCCTGAGACAGGAACACCTTTTTGAGTGAATTAAGAGGGAAAAAGAGTTGGTGAGCCAGTCTGGTAGCTATGTGAAAGAAAAAGCCTGTCTTGTCAGGGAAAAGTAGAAGAGGAAAGCTCTCAGCACGTAAAACACACACATTTCCCATTGTAGCTACTCAATTTCCTTAATAAAGGGGAAAAAAACCCTTTTTTTTTCCTTTCCAGAATCATTAAGTGCATTAAGTAGAAGCACTTTGCATATTCCTTTGCCAATTTACATCTTTCCTGTACTTCAGAAACTCATGTTCTGTTAAGTGTCTCTTATTAGGAAGCCTAGAAATAGAGTATCCAAACAATTATGTTGAACAGCAACCAATTGTTATAATTTCCACTAATTACTCCAAAACATTCAGGATCTGCCACACGCAGGGAGTGGCAGTTTTGCTGTAAGGAATCTGTTCTGAGCTGTTCTTTACAAAACAGGTTTGAACATATAAGGCAAGGCATCCTTTAAAATTTCTGCCTTGACACTTTTCTACCTTAATTACTGAACAGCTGAAAGGAGAAATACAACTGTTTCTCTTCTGAACAAATTGATTGTAAAAAATTGATTTTAAATCCACTCTTGCATTTTCTTATCAATGTATTGAATAACAAGCTCTTCAGCAGATCCTACACTTACATTTAAGGCTTTTCATATTAACTAGTTAAAACTGTGAGAAGAAAAGTAATGACAAATAGCAACTTTGCTAAGGCATCAGGAGCTAATGTTGTCAAATATAACTTTTTTGTCAAAGATAACTTTACAGTGAGTAAACAGTGACTTTGTATTTAGAGAGTCTTTGACAAAATTATAACAAAAAACAAAGCAAAAGTATTGTATCTTCTTTAATGGCTGCCATCTTCTCCAGCAAAGGCAGTTAAAAAGTAATTCCTCCTTCTCCCCCTTGTGGTGGGATATGTTTTAAAAGCACATTCAAATTCTCTCCCAGTTTATCTAAAATCCTTAAAGAAAAGCAACACAAGTTTTAAGCCACAGAAAGAACTTCCAGCACCATTTTTGTTTCGAAGCACGATGTTCCTGGAATATTTGAATTTCAACAACAAATGTTAAGGAAAGTCAAGAGAGGAAAAAAAACCCCTGAAGTTACCTTAACTAAATGTGGTCTCACTAGGGTGACAACTGATGTGTAACTCTCTACTACAGGAGGGAATCCTATTTCCAGGTGTGCTTTGCAGTATCCAGAGCGCTTCGAGAGTATGTCTGACTTCTTACACCAAGGAACAAACAGTTTGTAGTTCTCTACAACGGCAACAACTTCATACATTTCCTGCATAGAATACCTGGGAACAGAAATGTGAGTGTTACAGTTACAAGGTATTTTAACTTTAGTTCAGTATTAAAGTGTCAAAGATGGTATGAATGGTGCGGGCGGTGGGAAGGTGAATATATAAATCAGCTGAAAACTAACACTGGTTCTGGAGGTCAAAAATGCAGCTTTGCTAATTAAGAGGGGAAAAAAAAGTAGTAAACTGGTGATAGTCTTTACATAAAGAAGCAAAATACCACACACCATCCAGCAGTAAAGTTAGTGAACACTGGCTGCTACTCTCTCTCTTAAGTATCATGTAAATATGCATACATTTCAAATGAAACATATTTTTTTTCAGCACAGCTGTGTCTTCATTGAGGTAGATCTTAGACAATCCACATTAAAAAATCCACACTTCATGGCTACCAAGACAAGGTGTATCAAAACTCAAGTACTATATTTAATGAGATTTAAACAGAGTAATACTACCTTCCTCACATCAGCCCAAATTAAAAAGCTTAATTAAAAAGCACATGCAATGGAAAAACGTTCCAGCATCACAGAATGGCTGAGGCTGGAAGGGACCTCTGGAACTCGTCCAACCCCTCTGCTCAGGCAGGATATTGAAATCAGATGAAACACATAATAGCAACATTTTAGTTGATTCTACTGTAACATGGCAAAGTATTAGTAGCTATGGTTTTTAATCTTTAGTTCTGACTCAGAAACAGATGGGATTAAACATGGGCTTCAATTCTTTAAAATGAAGCATATGTTCAACAGTACTCAGCAGTGAGTACTCTTGGATGAAGGCCCTTTTTTAGTGACCATGCAGATATGTTGAAGTTCAAGAATGATCACGTAAATGAATGTTAAGTACAGTCAAAAAAATGATGCTAATAAAAAAGTAATTCATGCTGTTGTGGACCAGAGACTGGGGGCAGATCCCAGTATTGTTAAATGAACCAGAATTTTCCCACTAGCTCTAAGGCAAACTGGATTTCAACATCTTTTTCTATGTGTCTTAGCTTCTTCATCACACAACTAATTATTTTCCTTCTTTTAAAGAAACAAGTAAATCTCGAGAACTCCAATATAATGTACAAGCAAACATTAGCATGGATTTGGGACAGAATGGAACAGAGTTTTCACACCTCCTGGTTTGTTTACATTTTACCAGATGAAATTATTAGTGTATTACTCAGTTTCAGGCTGGTAAATCCTGATTTTTNAGATTAGTTTTGTTTTGTCATGGAACAGAACAGTTATTTCTGCTCTTTCTTTCTGTAGGCCAAGGGTTTTGGGTTCCTACTCTTTTTATACTCAGTTTCAGGCTGGTAAATCCTGATTTTTATAGATTCTGAAAATCAGAACTCCTTTTTACGTTCCATTTGGGCAGAGTCATAGGGGCGTGTGTCTTTAGGGATGGGGGGTTTTAACTTCTTTTGAACTTCTAGTGTTTCAGATTAATTACAGCAAATATAAAAGCAATAAGCATTTAAAGTCTCTTTCAACAGTTTTATACGAACCCTATAATTCTTCTTTCAGAATATTCTTTTCTTTTATTTACTAATGGTGCAGCAACATTGAAGAAATTCCTTGAGAAAGTCTGGCTCGTTACAAGTACTTGCAAAGGAGAAGTTCTGGTCATCAGAATACCACAAGAAGCCAAGTGCCTGAAACAGTGAAAATGCTTTTAGATGTGTTTCATGTCAGCAAAATGAGTAACAACACATTCAGATGGGACAAACAACCTGTTGTATAACATTCCAGGAAACCTGGGTCAGATGGAAAAGCAAAGGCTCATAACAGTACACAAACTGTC
The DNA here is from genome assembly GCA_013397135.1 of Pachyramphus minor. Lineage (NCBI taxonomy): Eukaryota > Metazoa > Chordata > Aves > Passeriformes > Tyrannidae > Pachyramphus > Pachyramphus minor. Next base: position 18,844 of record VYXB01006616.1, read on the forward strand.
AAGCAACATTTTTTTTCCTTAAGAGAAACTAAAAATAGCCCCCAGTCATGACAAACGTAACTGGCAGAGTGAAATACAAAGGCCCTCATTAAACACTTGAACACGTGGCAGTCTGAGTTCATGTACAAGTCTCATATGCACTTAATTTGCAGAACAGGTTTTCTTAACAGCAAAATCAAGGCGTAATTTGCAATTCCCTTTTGGAATACACAAAGTAGAAAAGATTTCACTTGGAGATACCAAGTTGAACTCTGGTGCCATCCTTCTCTTAAAAGGACAATTTAATTTTGAAAGTCTGTTCGGAAGGTGCATTGTTACTCAGCTTTCAAAATTTCCTTCAGAAAATATAATCAAAGCCTTGGACACAGTGCTTTCATAAATGAAACTTAAATTACCTGTAAAAGGACTAGTAACCTTAAGATTGTATCTCAGTGTTCTCTGTTTGTGAACATCTACACTAAAATCTAAAAAATATTCATTGTGATTAACAGTTCTGTTCTGCTAAACTACTGATTTTGCACAGATCAAGTCGATCAAAATGCTGCCTCCAAAGTTCTGATTTTTGGCACCAGGAAATTGAAAATGCTACTCTTTGTCCTCCATGACTCTACAAACATAAGCTAAACAGTAACCCAGGTCTTTCTTTTACTGTTCTTTCTCAAATTAAACAATCAGGACTCTACATTCGCATAATCAGAAATGGAACCAAACTTCCCTACTCAGCATTAGGCCTCTTTGGGGGTCTGTTTGGTTGTTTTGGTGTAGTTTTAAACACAGTGAACAGATAGATGCATTAGATGCATATTTTTTCCCAACCACCAAAGTAGTCTAGCAAATTATTTACCAATTTTGAACAATTATTTTGAACATATTCTTTTAAAAAATCAACATAGAATTCTAAAGAAATATAGTAGTAACCTATGCCTGAACACAACAGCTTATGTGGTCACTGTATTAGGAGACAGGCAAATAATAGATTGGTATTGAGTTAGAGGAAAATAATCCTCATTAGCAGATGGTTAGAAACAGTCTGTATAGACTTTTTTAAAACCAACTATGCAACTGTGACATGAAGCGAGATGAGTGACAAACACAGAGTGTAACCACTGCGGTTGAAAAGAAATTATTTGAGATGGGACAGAAGTACTGTGTCAAAATTAAGAAAGGATAGGTCCTTTCTTAAAAGGATTTTAAAAGCCTTTAGACAACAACTGCAAATGTTTGCAACTGTATCTCAAGGGAGGTGGTCTTAGTCTGTTTTGTTTCCACACAAACTCAACAGGGCTTAAGGAAAAACTTTGACAATTGCTTTGACAGGAAGTTGGAACGGTGCCGTAGCTGCCTCAGCCCAAGCGACAGAAAGTATTCAAATGTATGGACCGGTCCTCATTCTGCACAGCAGATTTAAATGACTTTATCTGAGGCTATGTACAGCACGCAGTCCAAACTGGCCAACAGGCTTCATCTCTTGGTCTGTTTTCACTGTAAGGCTGTGCCAGTCTATTGTTTCCAACAGTTTTATCTAAACTTTTTTCAGCTGCAAGGTTGAAAAACAACCCCTACAAACAATCCCTTGGCTGCTGTAAGACAATGTCCTTTTCACCATTATTTTGCCATTCGAGGCAGACAGGGTTAAGAGGTTACAATGCTAACAAGCATGGTGAGACTCCATCCCTCTCCTGATTTTATCTGAAGAATAACAGATGCTGTGAGAATGTGCTGGGCTTGGTCCCAGTGCAGGAAAGCGGATCTCTGCAAGAAATCCCAGAAGCACGGGTTTCCATGGACTGTTTTTGTGAACCTGACCTGGGCCACAGAAGAAAAGCCAAGTCCATCCTAGAATTCAGACAGACCTGCCACCTCTGTGTTTGCCCTCTACCAGTAACAGAACCATCCCCCCTCACACCACTCTGACTGCCATCTTCCACTCCTGCCACTCACTGCTTTCTCCCTAAGCATTTGGGCACTGATCACAGTATCACCCGACCTCCATGACCTGAAAAGGAAGCTTCTAAGCCTAAATGTTAATGTATTTTTGAAAAAAAGGGATCTCCAGCCCCTCACTGTAAAGACTGACATTAATGCTGAGAGCATGCCAGGGCAATTGTGTTTACTGTACCCCAACTGATACTTCCATCAGGTTAGTGATACTTGTTTGATTTTTTATGGTCTGTGAGACACGAGTTGATCCCATTCAAACTCTTTGTTGACAGCTGTTCATATCCCAAAAAATGAGTGTACCAGCAAGTGTCCTCATTAGCATCTCAGTCTGAATAAGCAGAAGAGACTATTTACCCCTGGCCCCTTGCAGATTGCTGCTCAGCACAGCCAGGGTTCTGCCGAGCTGGCAGCAGGTACGATGTGCATGCCAGTGACAACTGCAAAGCCAAAGCATCCGCAGCTTCAAGGCTACAGATAACACAGCTCCAGGTTCGACCCTGCACCTGCTTAAAACCACCTGTCAAGGCTCTCGCAGCTCACACCAGAAACATTGTCAAACTTAGTGTCCAGTTAGTTACTTAATGTTTCCTTATACCAAACATGCTTCCCAGCAATTGATTTGCTCTCGAGACTCTAATAAATTACCTTTTAAAACAGCACTTTTATTTACCAGGACTGAACTAATTTAATATTGCAAACACATCCTTAAGATTCCACCGCAAAAGATACACAGTGAGAAATGTGGCCCAAGGTTACATTATACCACTGCACAGTAACAATGGTGCCAAATGACTACTTGAAATTTGACATCATGAACCTATTCCACTTTTTGACAGTTTTTACGAGGATGACAGACTTTGACAAAGAAACACAGCAGCATTGCTATAACCTTTTTTCTTCTCCTAACATTTCAAATCGCTCTTTCATCTGCTTGTTTTTTTAATTCCAGTTAGAAGATTAACTCTTCTCCAAAGCATATTCCTTTTCTCGAGTTGTTGCAGCCAGCCTTCCATGTGCTCAGGGGAGAAGGAACATGTTGCCTTATCTGAAGCGAAAACCACGCGGCCGTTTCACTCAGTTTCGAGTTTCTTTGCGCTCACAGCTGTGCAGCCGCCTTGGGCAAAGAACAGGCGAGTCCACAACCGGGGGGAACCGGCCCCTCTCTGTCACCCCCGCGCTCACCGCGCCCCTCGTACCTGCCGCCGGCCCCTCCGGCCAGCGCCCTGGCGAGCGCCGCGCCGCTCCGCGACATCCCGGCCCGACTGTCTCCGCCTGTCTCCTCCGCCTGTGTCTGCCGGTCTCCTCCGCCCGTGTCCGCCTGTCTCCTCCGCCTGTCTCCGCCTGTCGCGGCGCGGGCCCGGCCCGTCCTGTCCTGAGGGCGGGGGCGCGCAGTCACGGGACGGCGCGCTCGGCCGCGGCGCTCCCCGTGATTGGCCCGGCGGCGCGCGAGCCCCGCGCGCGGCCATAATTGGGCTTGTGCGCGCGGGGAGTCCCTTCAGTGCCCCCCCCGCCCCCGGTCCCTGTTCCCGTCCCTGTCCTGTCCCAGCCCGCCTCCCGCAGAGCGCCAGGCCGGTGGTCTCCGCCGAAGGAGCTCCCTTCGCGGCCCCTCATCTGGAGCCCGTCTCGCTCCTGCTGTGTGCGGGCTCGAGGTTACCGTCACCAGCGTCATTAAAACTCAACAGTGCGGCCACAGACCCGACTAACCGCAGAGCGTCGTTTCAACACAAGCTGAAGGTTTCTGATAGTTCACCTTTCAAATACAGCCTCCCTCAACGAAAACCTGCTTTACAATTACAGTGCGACAAACTACTTCTTAAATGTAACTCATCAGACATTTCATATTTTGTGTAATATGTATTACATGTAAGTTGTTGAAAGGTAAGTCTGCAAAATCTATTTCCATAAAATAGCTTGGGTGATTTGGGTTTTTTTTGTTTTATTTTTTTTTTAATTTAGTACCTGGTGGACTGGCAGCCTTCTGACTGGGAACCTTGAACTAAGTCTAATATTTACTCACCCTGAACTTGAACAAGTGTCTGGGCTCTGTCACACTAGAAAACCGGCTTGGATACATTATCACCAATGTCTCTCCAATTGTGTGAAGAACCCATTCCCACCCAATTAAATGCAACTAGAACTTTAAATCCGACAACAGCCATTTAGTCAATGCATTGAAAGGCAAGAAAATTTCTGGACAAAAATAACAGTTCCAACTATGTAAGCCTACAACAACATCCTCTTCAGAAAAGTCCTCCTTTTTTATCCCTCCTTAATTATCCCAGTGTCCTTGCCATTAGCAAAACCACTCATCATTAAACAAGAACACCACCAATTTGGATGACTGGAACTAGTTGGAGTAGCTTTAACTTTACCACCTCAGGGCATGGTGTTCTTCAGATAAGCTGTCCTGTGGCATATACCTATTAACTTGATGTAAAACAGAAACATGTGAAAACCCACATTCTCCAGTGCAGGCTAAAAACAAGAAGCCAATCCAGAAACACAAACAAAATCCCTCTCCTAGCTTCCCCCTCCTCCTCCAATCCTTATTACTAAAGTCATCTGTGTGTTTTGCAACTTCCATCAGAGCTTCTCTTATTTGCTGGTGTTTGTGTTTGCTATCTTGGTCTGTGGGTCAGGAACTGCCTCTTAGAGAGATTGATGTCTTTCAGAATAACTGAAGAGTCCAGTGTTGAGAGGTCCAAGATGACGGATGTCTAAGGCACTTTGAGGGTTTTTTGTCTTTTTTGTTTTCTCCTGTAGGCTCAGGATTGAAGTCATTAAATCTTGCTTGATATCTGTTGCTAGAGAAGAGATATGCATTTGCTAACTTTGACAGGAAGAGGGGCCCAAATTAATACTTAACACCAGAGGGATGCAAGATGTTTCTGATATACCAGAAAGAGATGTATTGTATGGTCACATAGAATTTTTTTTTCCTATGTGCTATTATTTGTAACATCACCATCAGGTTAGGTTTAAACTCTGATTATGAGATTTATACTATTAAAAAACAATTAAGAATTTTAAGGACACCTCTAAGTGGGCAGGGAGACAGTCAATCCTAGACGAGGCAAGCACATCCCTGTGTAAAAAGCAAGTTATTTTTACACAATTTATTCAGCTCTATGTCTACAGATTACTGAAAAGGGCAGCTGATTTAGTATGTTCCTGTAAGAGATAAAAAGTAAAGCAAAATTATAGCTATTGTACTCTTATTCATAAATTAGCTTTGAATAATACTTGCCTTTGAAAGATCTCAAAATATCTCACAACTGTATGTTTAGGCTAAGAAAGACAATCTACAAGCATGGGTACTGATTAAGTTTCTAGTTACATGGTCTGCAAATGATGCAGCTAGGAATTAAGGGCAGATTTACTATTTCAAGTGGATTAATCAGGAGCTACAATATAAAAATCACATGAATTTTCTTACATTTCTCGTAGCACCAGTGAACTTGTAATAATTGAAGTATTTGGCTGTAAATCTGTTGTGCAAAGGATTAGACTTGTTAGACCTTTATAAGATTTTGGTGGCCTGCAAATCCAAAAAAAGGTTGAAATCTCAGTGGATACTTACTCACAGCCAGTTTTGAAATCCAGCTGCTCTGTTCTTACTCTGTCCCACTTCCAAAATAGTACTGTCTGTACTTATTTAACTGCTAAGGAAGAACGTGATCCTCACTAACCCACCCAGACACGGGGCTCAGCTCTGGCAGGCTGGGGGAGGGTTGCTGCTGGAGAAGGGTCGAGTCTTGGGCTTCTCCAGAGGGCTGGTGCAGCCCTTCCCCAGCTGCCTTGCCCTGGGTGTGTGCCAGTGGTGACATGGGCAGTGTGGGCCTGAAGCCTGGCTCCTCTCAAAACAGAATCTACAAAAAAATCCCTCCAGGGGTGTCCACAGGGATAACAACCCCATCCCCTCTTTCATTTCTATTCCTCAGCCCGTCCTTGCCAGCAGTGACACACAAAGCAGGGGTGGTTTGTGTCCAGGTTACACACACACCTCCCGTGCTGCAGAACACAACCCTTCCAAAAAGTTTGTCATCCAAAGTGCGTTTTTTCTACTCACTGGCTTTCCAATGACAAAAAAGGATCCTTTCTACCTTATTCCTTCTTGGCATTGGAAGCAAAAATGGAACTGGAAGACATTTTATTTTGTGCTATTTTTTTTCTTCTCATATTTTAACTTTAAGTTTCTACAGAGTTGAAACGTAGTTTCTACTGTTGAATATTTCTTCACTTTGGCTTAAGAATTTTTGCCCCTACCTTTTACATGAACGTCAGTGAACTGTCCCTGGTATGTGAAGCTAAGCACAGACCTGGGGTAAAATGAAGCCCTGGGAGTTTAGACCGGGTTTGTAGCGTTTCTGCATAAGGTCAGCTCATTGTACAATTCTTCATCGTGTTGGGTGTGGGGAAAAAAATGAATACAAATAAAAAGTTCTTTTTGGAAGAAGCAGCAGGAGGGTGTAGTCAGAAGCCTGGCTTCTTAGAGTGAACCAATGCCAGAAACTTCTACTGGCACAATGGATGGGGTCAATCAAGGACAGGTAAAGTGTCTGGATACTTCTTCAGTGGCAGTGCCAGCCAGTGGCAGCTTAAGCTGCCCATGAAATTGGACCTGAATCTTATGTAAAGCAGGACCTCACAGGTCTGTAATTTAGGTATGATTCCAGATCTGCAAAGCTTATGGGCTCTTAAATCCAATCTGTTTCAAATCCATACAGGAACCTCCTTGAAGTGTGTGTACATGTGTGAATGTCGGGGAGAGGGACGGGAACATGGGCAGGAGAAGTAGGACTGGGAAACCACTAAGAGCCCTGTCTGTATCCTGTGGAAACTGTGTGATGGAGTTGTTGTTCAGGAACCAAAAGTCCATATTCAGGGCTCTGACACTCAGACACAAAGAACCTGGGGCAGCAAGCAGAATTTGCCAGGAAAGCAGGGAAGAGACACAAGCAGAAAGCAGTTTTCTCATTGTTTCATCACAGCACAATTCCTGTTTGTTCTTTTTTTCACTTTTATGTGGGAAATGGCACATTCCAAAATGACTACTTTAAAATGTTCCTTGGGATCTCATCCCCAAGCTTAGTTCTGTTTAATAACAGAGGAAATGTAATATTGCAACTGTTCTGCTTAACATAAGTTGGAAGTCAGGCTGGGGAAAGAGGAGAAAGTTACTGCAAATTGATCTTCATAGTGAATCTGAGCATGTGACATTTCCTTAAAATAGTTACGTGCATTGAATTCTTGCAGTAGAGAGTTAGTGTCTGCCTCAACCTCACTCCCACATGTCCCTGGCCAGGTCAGGAAATATCTCCTTTTGTAGAATGGGAGTATGTGCAAGTGCTTCTTTCCAGAAATGCAGAATGTGTGTTTAGTAACTCCAAAGAACCAGAAGAACCCTGCACCTTCAAATGACAGTTGCTCTTTGGAGTTCTGCAAAATATTACAAATAGAACTGTTCAACAAACTTCTGCAAACCAATCAATACAAAACAGACAGATCTATAGATCAGTTGGCTGATCAAATATACATGTTAACACAAACACATGACCTTGGCATTATTTGCCTCATGACAACCCTCAAAAAGCCAAAATGTGACCTACCAACTTTAATAAGGGGAGTGATTGGTGAGGTCAATACGAGTTTTGCCATCATGCATTCATCACCCATTTTTGCAAGTAGTTTATACATTTTACCTTATCAGAAGTTCTCAAACTGACCCAACTTTGCCTGTTGCAACAGCTTCTGAAGAGATGAGGAACTTCGCAGTTGTATAAGAGAACCGGATGACAGTGAATAAACTATGCAAGTTTACATATGTCACTGTGTTATGAAATGTCACTGAGGTGTTGTAGGAGTAGGCAATCATGGACTTTGTCCTTAGGCTGCCTTGGTGTTTCACTGAGTTTTGTGCTCACTGCGACTAAAGTTCAGTGAATAAAACATGAGCTCGTTCACAACACTTGACTG
>VYXB01006623.1:0-20470 GCA_013397135.1 Pachyramphus minor
CACAATATTCCAGGTGAGGCCACTTCAGTGCAGAGTAGAGCGGGACTATCCCGTCCCTTGACCAGCTGGCAATGCTGTGCCTGATGCCCCCCAGGACACGATCGGCCCTCCTGGATGCCAGGGCACTGCTGGCTCATGGCCAATTTGCCATCGACCAGGACTCCCAAGTCCCTTTCTGTGACACTGCTTTCCAGCATCTCATTCCCCAGTCTGTAACACAGGACCTGAGATGGAGCCTTGTTGAACNCCAGTCTATACATACACCCAGAGTTGCCCCATCCCAGATGCAGAATCCAGCACTTGTTAAACTTCATACGGTTGGTGATTGCCCATCTCTCTGATTTGTCAAGGTCTCTCTGTAGGGCCTCTCTGCCCTGGAGGGAGTCAACAGCTCCTTGCAGTTTTGTGTCACCTGCAGACTTGCTCAGTATCCACTTATGAAGACGTTGAAGAGCACAGGGCCCAAGATGGAGCCCTGTGGAACCCCACTAGTGACAGGTCGCCAGTTTGATGTTACCTCTTTCACTATTATCTTTTGTGCTTGACCCATGAGCCAGTTGGTTCCCCATCATATGATGTATTTATCCAGCTGTGGGCTGGACAGTTTGTCCAGAAGGATCCTGTGAGAGACAATACCGAAAGCTTTACTGAAATCCAAAAAAATTACATAGACTGGCTTCCCTTGATAAACTACGACATGCAGGAGGGGGGGTTGTGCAGCACAGAGGCAGCATTTGGCAATGGGAAAGTCAGAGTGAATTGTGCATCTGCCATCTAGAGCCCACATTTGGGATAAGTGACATATTCCTCCTGTATCAAAACCCAACATTTTTTGAAAAGCAGTTTTTGCCATATGACACCCAACAAGGTTACAAGTTCAGTAACCTGCTTTCTCCCTTTCCCAATAAGAGGAGAAAAAACTACTGTGTATTGTACCTTTGCCTATTCTCTCTCCTATGTTTGCTGGCTGGGGCTGACAACCTAAAGTATGTCTGGGAGTGTGTTTGGGATAGGACGGGTGGGCCAAATTGCTTCGAACTGCCCAGGGAATCTGAGGGGCTAGAACTGAGTTTAAATAAGTGTATATCCAGGAATCATGTAATCTCCAATGTGTTAATCTGGGCAGTGATACTGTCGTTGCCTTCCTCTGATGTTAATTAATAAAACTGAGTTGCCCAGGGTTGGTCAGGAAAGCTGCAGCTGCTCAAGGTGTTATATTCAGGTCTAAAGTTCTGAGTTCTTAGTTATAGGGCTGTGTTTGTTTATAGGGAATCGCATGGACTCATCCAGGGTGCTGTAAGGGTCTCTGGGGAATACACAAATATGTTTGCTAAAAAAAATTTCTTTTGGGCAGGTATAAGGTCTTAAAAATGATATGGCTACAAAATGAGATTATTCATTTTTAAGGTAAAAAATGGGAGAGGGTGTGGAATCTCTGAACTAGGGCTTCATTGTGACCTTCTTAAGTCTGTTTTACAAGTGGCTAAGGGAGGTTGTGAAGATTCTGTCCTTGCAGATGTTCAGAAGCCATCTGGGCAGCCAACTGAATGTGTCTCTGCTTAAGCAGAGGAGGGAGGTCTAACTGACCTCCAGAGGTCCCTCCCAACCTCAACCAATCTGTGATTCTGTGATTCTCTACTGTCATCTGTGACTTCTCTCATTTTGTGGGATTTTTTTCTAATTTTAGCCCAACTCTCATTCAAATATACAATGGTTTTAATGGCTGGCTGTGTGTCAGAGCATGTGTGCAAGTTCAGGCCGAAGGAATGCAAGGATAGCTTCAAGTGTATATTTGCACTGGAATTGCCAAAATTAATTTTCAGAAGTCTTGCAATAATCTCACAGCAATACAGTTTTGATGCAGAAATCCTGGAGATGAAATACCAAGGCCACTTTGCCATTGGTTATTTCACTTTCTTCATTGTTTTCTGTGGTGTGGCAAGATAACTTCTGTATGTAACAACGCCTGTAATAGTGGCAGAAGGCACTAGTGTTCATAAAGAGGATTCTGAGTCAGATCCTGTGTTTGTCATAATTTAGAATCATAGATTCATAGAATGGTTTGGTTTGGAGGGAACCTTTAGGAGCCATCTAGTCTATCCCACCTGCAATGAGAAGGAACACACCTTGCAGTAGACCAGGCTGCTCAAAGCCCTGTCCAGCCTGGACTTGAACACTTGCAGGGATGAAGTGTCCATCACCTCCCTGGCCAACTTGTGCCAATTTTTTACCACCCTCACTGTAAAATACATCATCCTTATACCTAATCTGAATCGATCCTATTTTAGTTTAGAACCATTACCTCTATGAAAAGTTCTGAATCAATATTGCTGTTTCTGTCATTGATGAGGACTGTGATGTGAGATTTCCTTTGCAGTCTGGCAGAGAGGGAACAAGCGTTAGTGAATCTGCTTACTTTCATGAGGTGAGGTCAGTGACAACTTTGGTGAGATTGTTCTGAGATGTGTTGTTGAAACAGTCTGGAAGCTGATGCAGACAGTGACATGCAGAGTAACTGTGGATATATACTAAAAAAGTGGATAGCTGATGTTCCAACCAACCCATTTAGCCAGCCATAAACTGTGAAAACAGAGACCAGAATGACTCCCTGCAGTTTATATGTAAAAATGAAATTTCAGACTTGTTCCAGGGAGGGTTCGGAGGGATGCCAAAATGGAAAATGAAAACACTGCTGAAAAGCTCAGAAAAACCAATATTTATTACTAGGAAGTGGCCAAACAAACTGAAAAACCGAGAGACATGAAAGGGGAAAGGAAATAAGCCTTCAGTAAAACCTCCCACTCACACAGGTGTTTCTTACGAGGTTGTCTTACCAGCCCCAGAATGACCAGAATTTCCCCATGGCAGAAGCTGCATCTGTAGAGTGTCGGCAGGCCCACAAGGTAACGGGCGTCCCTGCTGAGGCAACGTTGTCCTCCATGTGAAGCTTGCCAGCCCCTCCCACAGGTGCTGTCTGCCTTTTATATAATTTAGCTGGTTACGTCTACCTGGGCAGGTGTGGCCAGCACGGGCCCAGCCAGAGGCTTCTGTCCCTCCCCCCGTTATGTCAGTGATGTCCCTTCTGCGCACCTGTGTGTGCATTGGGATTCCCCCGCGCCTGCATGATATACCTGGAGGGGTCTTCCCTAAATGAGTCTGGGGGCTTGCTTCATCTCCCTCCTCTTCACTTTCTCCTTCAAGTGCCCTTGGAGGGCCATCAGCCGATAGGAAGATAGCAATTAACTTCAATTTACACAAAGCACTGTCTTCAAGGACGAGGTCTTCGTTTATCAGGCCTTGTTTTCCCACTACGTGGCAGGAAACGGAACAAACTTTCACAGGTGGCTGGGCCAAACACAGACCAGAACAGGAAAAACATCCACATTCCCCGATACAAGACTCAAGCCAGTTTTTTCAAAAGCGGTTGTGCTGGAGTGGGGAAGCCAGGTAATGTACAGGAGTCTCCACAGGTTGATTGTAGGGTCAGGACTTCTGAGTAGACTTCTAAAGCTTTACTCATAAGAAGCAGCTTTAAGGAAGGGTGAGTGACAGGAGGCAAGTTTTCTACTGGGACACAGAGGGTTCTTCTGGATTAGCACAAGGTGCACGTTCCCCAGCACGGGCTTGCCACTGCAGGAGGAAAGCATTCTGGCTTTAGCTTCTTTTTTCCTTTGTAATAATCCTTTCTCACTGTGCACAAGTTTTAGCTGTGACTGCTGCTGGTTCCTGCCCCTCATCCTGGTGCTGCCATCGATCGTTGCTGCTGTTGACACTCATATGCCCTTTGATGAAGTGGCTGTCACAGCCCCTGTCCCTCTGCACGGACCTGCTCCTATCCGAGACATTCATTAGTGTCGTTTGCCAAAAAGGTTTATGTAACAGATGTTGCAAAGCGAAGGCACAGAGGCACACACACACACTCACACCCCATTATGGCAGGGGCTGTCAGAGTGACGGTGAAGGGAGGATGGTCCAGACGACTGGAGTAGCTCAGAGGCACAGCTGCATCTGTTCAAAAAGCAACTAACGCCTCTCTGTGATTATGCTTTATTTTCAGCTTGTCATCATGGCTGGGACTGTTCTGCTCGCCTACTACTTTGAGTACACAGACACTTTTCAGGTGCATATCCAAGGTTTCTTCTGTCAGGATGGCAATTTGATGAAACCCTACCCTGGGACAGAAGATGAGAGCTTCATTTCACCTCTTGTGCTGTACTGTGTGCTGGCTTCAACTCCGACAGCTATTGTGAGTATAAGAAATTATTTGAATTCTCCATGAACCGCTTCATAAATAATAGCAATAGTCGTGTGATATCTTTGTCCCCTGTCCTCTCTATTCAGCTGTAATTAATTCACACTTAGCCAGATCTCTGTTTTGCCTCAGCCTAATATGATCTTCATCAGTTATCTCCAGAAGTAATTATTCTGAGCTAATCACAATGCAAGATTGAGGGGTAGAGCTTGTTAAGCCTTGTACAATAGCTTGCTCACTTCAGTGATTAGTTGTGAATTGCCAGGGCTCCAGAGAGGCTCTAATGCAAAGGTTATGTATTACTGGAAATAAGAAAACAGGATAAAGCTGAAGTTAAACCCAGGTCAGACATGCAGTATATCCAGGATTATTTCCTGCTATATTAAAAGAACTGTCGAAAGGCTTTAAAAGGCTTGGATGAGCAAAAATATGCTAAGTACATGAATGTTATTTCCTTTTTATTTCTAATCTCTTTATTTTTAGCAGTCACATCCAGTTAAATTTTTTTTTTTAACCTGGTTTTCTTTACTACCCAGCCAATAAGCTGCAATGAAGCTGTTCTGTGCAGATGAAAATACTGAATTAGATGAGTAAATACAATACCAAACAGATTGTTGCAGTCACTGATTAGCAAAACTTTGGCCCTCTTCTATTTTCTGTGCAAAAGGTTGCAAATTTCACCAATTTTTTTTGCTGCATTTGTAATTACACTGATAAATTCCTATCAGACTCTGTCTTTATGGACTTTGTTATATTTCTTTCCTTTTATTTCCTTCCTTCCTTTTCTTTCTGATATTAATTTTGCTTTTCATCCCTTTCAAAGTTGTTTGAAGCTGTACATGGCATATTTGTTTGTGAATGGTGAGTGCTTCACCACAGTGCATTCTAAATTTTGTTCTGTAGTAATTTTAGTGCATGAAACCATATTCTTGTCACATAATGTGGTAAGAAGTGCGAAAGGGATCTGCAGAAGAGCCTATAGTTTTTGATACAGGACACTTTCTGAAAGCAAGTAGGAGTTTTGAAATGGATTACAGCAAGAGTTTATGAAAATCCTCATTTTTTGACTTTGATTTTACTTTGGGCTACAGTGATAAATGATTTGCAAATGAAAAAAATAAATACATTTCTCCAATTCCCCCATAAACATAGTACCGTTGTTTAGGGACTTAGCTTTCACAGGCATTTTCTGTAAGGCTAGATGATGTGTCACTACCACACCTTCATTCTGTAGCAATGATATTAGTTTGTCCCTTGATTAACTGATCGATTGGCATTGGGTAATGAGTGTTGTTCTTTATTTGGATCTTCTGTTTAAATCCTTTCTCTGGCAAAGTTTCATGCCAATCCTTCAGGTTTTGCTCCGCTGGATCAGCACTTTCTTTCTTCTTAGTGACCCAAGAAGTTTTTCCTAATTACTCCTCTTTATGAAAAGCTGAGTTGGAGTCTTGACTTGGCAGTACTGGTTTAACAGTTGAACTTGACTGTTCCAACCTAAACAGTTCTATGATTCTACCAAGAGTCCTGTTTTTGTAGTTTCCATAGCCCATGTTAAACACAAAGAATGTAGTGAACATCAAAGTTTTTGGGTGCTGGAAAGACCTGCACCTAGTGCTGTGTGGAGCTGGACTGTTTGAACTGTCTCATACAACGCAAACTGCAGAAGCGCTATCCTGGATCCATAAGTGTAGTCATCACCCTGGATGGTTGGATCCAGTGCTGGGTATAGGCTGGTAAGCTCTGCTTCTTGGGTTGTGCTGTGCTGTTGCACTGGTACACTGCTTCAGCTAGAGAGGACATGGTAAGAGTCAGCACAGGGCTCTTGGTACTATGCTTCGTGGTGATCTCTGCATACAATCTCAAGGAGACAGCAGATCAAACTTTCCTGGGAAAACATTTTTTATTTCCATTTTTAATGTAATATGTATTAATACATTATTCAATCAATTTTTAGCATGATTTGTATCATTAAGATACATCATTAGATATCATTAAGATATCATGTATTGTATTATTAAGACATAGTGTAGTTATTTAATGTCTTGTTATTTTGGGGCTAATCTTCAACCAAAGCATATGTCAGAGGGATATTTTTCTGTCTTCCTGACTGGTGCTCATGACAATGTTTTTATAGAAGTAACATCACTGTATTTCTCATTCCCATCTTTTTCTGAGAGACATTGCTCTCCTTGCAGGGTGATTTCAGACATCTGCTCCAGCTTGTACTGACTCTGCAGACTGAGTTTTGGCAATGATCATTAATAAAAAGATTATAAATGAGACAGAAGGTGAGCTCAGGTTCTCCCTAAACTCTGTCCTTTCATTACACTGGTGTATAACTGGAGTCCATTCAGAGTGTGAGTATCGTTAGCTGTCCTTCTATACCCAAATGGGTGCTGCCTGTCATTCAGGCTGCCCATAGTCTGGAAAGAGATGTTCGATCCAGTTGAGTTTCCCAGAGATTTCAGTGAAAGGAGCAAATGCAGCCGTTTCTACTTACACTGGGAGAATTGCATTCTCTCAAAAAAACTTCAAAAAAACCTCCACACAAACAAAAGAACCCGCACAGCTGTGCTTCGTGGGAGGGAGCCTTGTGTACATTTGCTGTGGATTAAGTTGTAGCTTCACTACCTACACTTTGCTCTCAGGAAGAATCTCTTGACATTCTGCAGCTCCACCATGAGGACATGATTTAAGTCAAAGGCAATTGCAGTTCCTCCTTAAAATTACTTGCTTCTCCTCAGCACAACACTTTTTGCTTCATTTTCTGTGGCAAGCCAGTTGGTTTGGCAGGTAGGATTTGCAGTAGCAAACCTGATCTCTCCGTGTTGCCTTCATGTTACCACTGTCCTGACGTCTTGTGATTCCAACAGTTTACTGTTAGAGTGGGTGGAACCAGCAGCAAGGAGGTACTAGCTCATGGTACCAGCTAAAACTGGGGCTATGAAGATATCCTAGGAGTCTGTACAAGTTCCCTTATCTGAGGCACAAGCAGTGTTTAAGTGCAGTCCTGTGTGCACAGCTCTAGGGAGGACCCAAGCCATGCTGTGAGGTGTTATAATGCTTGCAAGCCAAAAGGGAACAGCTGTGTGAACTTAATGGAATAGCTCTGTATCTCTGTGATTTGGCTGTGACAATGTGCATGGGAAAAATGATTGCATGTGTTTTATATCTGACAGCACTTTTCAGAAGTGCTGCTGTAAGTTGGTACCACTGTATGTGCATTTCCCTGAACTTTTAATGGCAAAATGAAGAAGACTGGCCTGTGTTTATGCAGTTTTATTAATTGTTTTTGAAACACTGCCCTAAAAATATTCTGAGATGGCTCTACCACATTCATTAGTGTCACTCAACACTAGTTTTCCCTGCTAAGAGGTTACTATAAAGCAGCCAATTCCCCACTTGGTACTAAACAGTCCTTACAGAGGTCAGCACTGTGCCTACTCTGTTCTATCCAGTGTGATTTTTCTGCCCATCTAAGCGAAGCAGAGAGACTTGGGAACAGAACCACCTCACTGAAAGGAACACTGAACAGCAGCAGAAAGCTTCAAGGACACTGTTCTTTGTTACCTGAAAGTGGAATAGGAAGTGCCGCTACTGTTTTCATGCAATCTTCAGTTTCTTCCCTTCAGTTGGTAGTGGCAGCCTACATGTAATCATTAACTGACCAGTGCTATTAATTTGTGCAAAGGAGTATTTATTTTCAGATAATGTTGGAATCAGTCAAACTGAACCAGTCTGATTATTAATTAGAAGCTGAATTACAGTGGTGATCTGAAACAAGAGGAGATTGTTCAAAATTGCTCAAACTTTCCTTTCTACAATCTGCACATACTTTTAAAGCTTTGAAAATATCATTCTTCTAGATGGTTTTCCTATTCTGTCTTGATTCCTTGGCTTTGGTTTACTATAGCCATGTTACTACAGTGATTTATTTCTGTAAGGGAAGCCAGGGAATTGCTGCCTGTCTTGGCTGATTCCCCTGTAGCTGCTCTGCAGCAGATGCCAGGAAAACCAAGAGTGTCTGACACAGCTCCAAGCTCTGTTACAGCAGCTTCTTCCAAGCTCTTTCAGGCAGAAATCTTAGGTTCTGCTGGTGGTGGTGTTTTCAGAAGGCACAGCTTGCTGTGCTACACATAACCTGCTGCTCACCACACTTCATCCCTGTGCTGGCGCAGCAGGCTGTGTCTTCTGCCAGTGGTGACTTGGCTCCCTCCTCTTGAGGCTTGCCAGGGGTCAGGTTGTGAGGTGGTGAATTACAAACTGGGGTGCAAAAGAGTAAGGCGAATGTATGCCCTATACCCTGTGTAAACATTCATATCCTGGTATTTGCACACCGTTCTGGAGAAATAATAAATACACCTCGTTGGTGTATTTATTGGTTTAGTATAACACTTTCAGGCACTTCTAATGACAGTGTCTCTAGCAGCTTGTACTGGTCCTGGCCACACACCAGTTTGCGAAGAACAGTGTAGAGCTGTGGGAAATATCTTCTCATCATTAGAACTTCGGTGTAATTCTTGTGGACAATTTTACCACAGTTAATTAGTTTTTTGAGCACAAGAAGAAGACAGTTTTGGGTTTTGAGAAGGCCAGAATATAAATTGTGTATTTCAACCCTTTTGACTTGAAATTAAAAAGAAAAACACACACCAAAAAACCAAGCCAACAAACAAAAACACACACAAAACCCCAAACAAACAACAAACAAACAAACGACCCCCAATATCCTTGTTCTGGAAAATAACCTGTAACTGTTCTTTGCTATTGTTTTCATTCAACAACAATAACAACTACCCACTCAAAACCAGAATGAGATAAGTAATTGAATGCAGATTGAACCTATTGTGTCCTTGGAAGATGAAAGGTGAGCTGGCATTGCAATTTTCACCTGAAGATACTGCTTCATTTCCTTGTATAGTTCTGTAAAATACAGCACTGATTCCAAGGGTAGAGCAGACTTGTTGAGAGAGTGATGGCAAAGACGAGAGCGTGTCTGAGAAAGCTCTCAGCTGGTCCCTCCATCAATATAGTGATGTTATTAGGAAAACCCTGTGCCCGCCCAGGCAGGCTTGGGTCAGGGCCCTGTCTGTGGATCACAGCAGGAATACTGTGTCCTGAAGAGGCTGTTGAGGCAGTGCTCAGCCACCCATTGCATTCTGAAGTGCCTTTTCTCAATGCAAATATTGCTAAGTGTTTGCGGCCTCTATTTGTCCATAGAGTCTGATCTTCGCAGTGTCAGTACTGAGTCCTGTAGATAGCAGGTAGGATGGCAGATCAATATTCCTCAGACCCTAAGGCTAAATGTGAAGGAGATCTGAAGAATTAAGGAACTCACAGCAGTAAGTGAAATTCAATGTGAGCCATGTTCTTAGTGGGGACTGTGGAGAACAGGGAGACAGACTGTTCAGATCTCAAGAGGCAACCCTGCAGTGGTTACCAGCTGCAAAACCCAAACTGTATTAAAAATTAGGAAAATTTTTACAATGAGGGTAGGCAAACACTGAAGCAGAAGCTGTGGGTTCTCCATCCTTGAAGGCTTTTGTAATGTGACCACTGCCGGCTGGGGTTATGCTGGCCCTGCTTTGAGAGAGGTTGGACTGAGGGACTCCTTCACAACTAAAACCCTGTGTGATTCTGTGCCTTCTGTGTGGCTTGTGAAAATATTCAGCTGTTTAACTAGTGACAGATCAATGGAGACATGAGCTCTCATGTAGAGCCAGAAGAGCATCTTTCTTCTGACTGCAGCTGTGATGATGCAGACCCTGGAGATGCCGCAGTGCAAAAGGGCAGAACTGCAAAAGGGCAAGAATGGCACAGGCCATTGCTTGATGAATCACCCACTGAAGCACTTTGCAAAGGCCACTTTTGGTGAAGAGGCCTGATTTTCCCAGGGAGAGTGTGTGGATTCATTCTGAAACTGGCTGATTGGGGTTGAGAGCCACATGACCCTCATCTGCTGCTATTATCCATTTTTGAGCTCTCTGCACGTAGCTTTTCTCACAGCCAGTGCCTTCCTCAGATCTGCTCCTCTCCTTGGCTGCTATTTGAATGTTGCAGACTGATTAATTTCGTTCACTCTGTTTGTGCATTCAAAATGCAACCACACACAGTCTTGTAGAGAATTCAGGAAATATCACACAGGCTGCTGAAACCTGCCCAGAACTGAGAGCGATGATGTTCCAAGACTTAAGTTCAGTTTTGTTTGCTGCAAAGATTTTTGTGTGTTATAACATGTCCCTGGATGGGGTTTCCATGTAGAAAGTGTTATTAAGAAGGACTGACGGTGTCACAAGGATGCTGTTAGAGTAGACAAACTGAAGGATTTAAAAACTTGCAGAAATCAGAATAATGTTAACTAAGTGCTTAGAAAAGACAGATCCTGTCTGCACTTCACATAATTCTCCCTATTGTGGGAACTCCATTGTCTTGCTGTGATGGGAAATTACATCAGCTGTACTTTTTCATGGAAAGCAGCAGAAGAATGTAACTTTCATACGGAGACAGACTTCAGGCAGTCCCAGGCTGTGGGCACAATGATGCATTCCACATCTCTTCCATGCGCCTCCTTCTTTATCTGTGTGAAATTGCAGCTGAAATGAAAATGCCATGGCAACTTTCATACAACACCAGTGTTTGCTGAAAATGTGAAAAAATTATGAAAATAGTCATTTGTCACCCCTGAGTGAGTGAGTGGTTGGGAAGTAGGAGGGTGTGAGCTGCAGCTGTTGCCAGAAGTGGTGTGGGGCTGCCTGGAGGCATTCAGAGCAGTTTGATTAAGTTGCAGTGAATCTGTAGTGAGTTTTCAAAGGGAGCAGAATAGAGGTGAGACTAGGGTGGTGTGACTGGAACATAGGAGGGACCTAATTGTGGCACTGTACATGCACGGGAGTTTAGAGAAACCTGACGAGGGAGAGAGATTTTGGCTCCTGGAGGAGAAGTAATCCAAAGCATGGCAGGGAAGTGAAGCAGTGATGCAGTCCTCAGATTTGCTAGAGTAGTGGAATTGAGTTACAATGCCACATCTTGAATGAGAAGAACTAGTAGAAAGAACAAAAGGGTTAAAGCTGGACCCATCCTTGGCTGTCAGCACAATCAGTTATTACTCTTTAAGTTGAATATAACTTTTCAGGTTTGCCCCCTGCCCCCTTACCCCACTGCACAGTTCCTGCAGGAGGGCTGCTCCAGGATGCCACTCATCTGCAGCCTCCTTTTGGTTGTAACCCAGACACATTCCTGGATAGTTTATCATAGTTTATCCTCAGAGAAACAGTTCTTCTTTATGTTTACCTCAATTTTTTTTAGAATGCTGTTGTGCAAATGATCCTTTGTGAGCTTATCAGAAAGTACTATAGGAAAAGAAAATGTTCCTTGTCCCTTTAAAAGCAATTGTTCTGTTGTTTTGCTGATTAAATTGCTAATTAAATTAACAAAATGTTGGTAATCTGTACAGGAGTTCGGGGAGTATCAGGTGCTAAAGTTGTGCTGATAACTTGATAGGGGAAGATCAGACATTTCATTGTCTAAAAGTGTCAGTTCACAAGCTGAAGAACTATCATGGAAAAAAGGCTTTTGAAGAGGAAAATAAGACAGATCATTTTATCATCTGCTGGCTCAGGAGAAGAAAGGAAATAAGTAATGCATGTGCAGCAGAGTTCTTTGAGAACAGAATGTTGAGGAGCAAGTATTTGGTGACACTGTCAGTAATGGGAGTAAGGCAGGGAAAATTGAAGAAGTTTTCTCAGTGAAATCAGAGGTAAAATGACTGCTGGGTAGGTCATTCTGATTCACAGTGGGTTCTTTGGGGCATCATTGTAGTGTTTTCACCTGCTATAATGCAAAAAGTAATGTAAGTGTGTGTGTCCAAGCTATGTATTCTCAGTGTAGGTGAGCTGCTAACTGCATTCAGAAGAACAAAGAACAGAAACATATGGAGGGGCACTACTTTTGCTTCCCTATTACCTACATCATGCCAAACTGCAGATCACCTGCTTTTTCAATCCCCAACCTCCAGTGCAATTTTCCTGTCATTTCTACTGTCTAATTAAGCCAGTAAGATACAGAAGCTCATTAACCTTGCATTATTTTCCCAAATGGAAATAAAAGCATTTTGCTTGCTGTTTTCTTTTTCCACCCATATCTGTCTATCTATATTTAGATTTCAGATTTAGAACTGAATTGTAATCATTCCTGGAGTGCTGATTCTGTTTTGGCAGAAGCTAAGGTACTTAATAGTGCTGGTGATTGATTCTGGGAGGCCAGCTGGATTACTTGGCTGGACGCAGACTCTGCTCATGCAGAATCATCAGGGTTTAAATCATGAGAATCAGTAGAGTTGCTTGACTTCATAAGTGCCTGGAGAAAAAAAGATATAAGTTCTTTGAGGAGCTATTCAGACCCCATTCAATTGCACACAGCTAGATTAGCTATCAGAGTCAGGTGTCCAATCCTCAACAGGAAAGCTCACTTTCTAGAGCCCACAATAAACATACAAGGAAAAAAAATCTGCAAATCCCAACAACTAAATTCAGTGCCAGAGATGGCACCACAAGTCCCGTTATGTTGCATCACCTTATTTCACCACACAAATATAGCATTATTGCTATATGCCTAAACTCTGTATTAAACCAATGGCAGTATTCACTTAAAAAAAATGACATTTTGATATGCTATGCTATAGGAAATGTGGGATAACTCTGCTTAAATCAGTGGAATGGAATTGAACAGGTTTATAGCCTGGCAAAATTTACTCTTAAATGTAAGGGGAACTAATCTATCCACATGGGAGTTGCTAGGAGTATGCCAGACAGCTAGATTTATAGAAACAAAGGTGGATATTGAAGCATGTGAATAATCCTGTAACTTCTGATGCAAAAGAACTTTAAAGAATGGATGTGTTGTTACAGGAGGACTATTAGTATGTTTTATACCTAGGTCTCTCTTATTTGAAAAGTTCAGGGTTTAATTTTAAAGTCTAGTGACCCCTGCCTTCATAGAGCAGAAACTCCTCAGAGTATGAATTGTCTCTCAATGTCTATGTACAGCCCAGAGACCCAAAGCATGAACTCAAACTTCTGAACATTAATCGTAATTCAAATAACAAACGTTTTGAAAGAGAGTGTCACTTTTAAACTGCTTTAGTGCAGATGGTCTTTTTCTTAATTCCCAGCCCTGTTGTTAGTGAGCTGAGCTTATTGAACTACTTGCCAATTCTGTTAAGAGCAGATGGAGTGAAACAGGATGAAGGCAATATTTCAGTGCAGCTCCCATGCACTGCCCTCCACCCCTCCCCACCCCAGATGCCATTATCGACATGCATTTTAGAGCTCCACATCTCTCCTCATCAGCAGTCAGAATTGTAAAGAGGTTGAGCATACTTGGCTTGAATGTCAATAATCAATAAGGATGCTCATCTGGCTTAATAAGGATAAAGTGTTGCCCTTGAAACAACGTACCATTCCAGCAGTCAAAGTGAACTAAGGTGACTTCCTTGATGTTTATACTAACCCTGTGTGTCTATGTCAGTGTGTGTGTGCTGATGTATGTATGTTGTTTTGTAGTTCTCTGGCTGTTCCCTAGCATTATGGATTCCTCTTGTGTGTATCCCATAATAATATATTAAATTAACTATTTTGAGTGTTCCCCTTTAAAAGATCATTTCTACTTCAGGCAGGCGCGCTTTTTTTTCGTTTAAAGACTTACGTTACAAACTCTTTCTAAAAAGCTCCCAGTTTCCCTTTCTAAAGCCTGCTGACAGAGCGTGGTAGGTGATGCTTTCAGAAGTTCCTGCTGTGTATGGACCATCATTGCCTCTAAAGCCTGTGATTAAATTCTGTCCACCTTTAGTAAGGGCACCTCAGTGCAACAGAAGTAAATTAATTGTGAGTACTTAAAGACATAGTGATCCTACTCCTATGGGAAGCAGCTATTATTTTTAAAGAAAGCATGAATGTTCTGATCATACAGAAATATGTAATACATAAGCATGGCTAACATCATGATCAATGGTTCCCTGGAGACTTAATTTTTGATATTTTGATAAACAAATAAAACAGGACATTTAGTCAAATCTTATTCTTTCTCACAGCATGTTAATACCAACAGTCCTTGGTTATTACCAACAATTCTTGTCTGTTATTATCAAAAGTCCTTGTTTTGGCCCCACAGCCATGCACCTATCAGTGTTTGACACATACCACTTTAGCCCCCACTTTGTTGTTTATAAGGTCACAAGACAGTTGGCTTTAATCATAATAGTTTTCCCTCCTGCCTGCAATTTGAGTGGTATCTTTCTTTAAGATTCAACAACAAAAATATTATTCCTCTTGGGTTGTTATTCAGGCAAGAAAAGCAAGTTTCCAAGGCTGTTCATGAAAAAACAGATGCTCATTAGATAGCACGAGTTCTTGGGAGCAGACAGTGTTTCTGATAAGCTCAAGACAGGCTTAGTCCAAGTGCTGGACTTGGACAGGCTAAGTCCAAGTGCCTTTGTCAAGGCTGAGGCCTAATGAGCATTTCTCAGGTCATAGTGTGGCCTGGGGAGGAGTGGGTGGGATCCCATGGCTAACATCAGCTTCTCTGGGCCTCTGTAAGTAGGTAAGTAAGACTCTTTTCTTGTTTAGGAGCTGGGTCTGTGTCAGTTCATCTTGAGTAAGTGTGGCCTCACTATGGAAGTGCAATGTCCCAAAGCCACATTGCTGCATAGCACTTTCTGTGGGCTGGAACTAGTCACCTGTGTTTTAATAATTTGCTCATGCAATTTTTAACCTTCTGTTTCTCTCCCTTTCCTGGCAGATTTTTATTGGTGAGATATCCATGTATTTCATAAAGTCAACCCGAGAAAGCCTAATTATTCAAGAGAAAACTATTTTGACTGGAGAATGCTGTTACCTGAACCCACTGCTTCGAAGAATAATACGTTTTATAGGTAAGAGTCCTGATCACTGCAAGCTTAGTCCCTGCTTGCACCAGAACAGAACAAAACACACTGATAAATACATAAATACATAATAAGTACCTCACAAAATTAATTAAGCTGTGAAATCTTTGCAGGCATCTTCCACCTTTGAGGGATAGTCCCCTCGGGATTTCCAAGGTAACGTTCAAAATTTGCCATATCATGCTGTCTGGAGCTGGTTCGTATCGTATTCTGCTGAGCTTAATGCTTTTTCTAGACCCTTGAAGAAAGGTTATATCAATCAAATCCGTATATGAATAATCCCATCATTGCTAGTCTGTGTAAGCTACCCATTTTACTTACAAATTGGTCTTCACCAGCTCATGTATTTGGCATTTTTCTTTTCAGCTCTAATTTTAACATCCATAGCTCTGCCACATAATGTTCAGCTGAGCACAATGCAAAAAAGCCCAGAGCTCACTTCAAAACAATGTTATTATTTTCATTGTATTTGCTTCTTTTTAGAGCTTTCATGGAGTTAATTGCTGAGAAATGAAGTTCTGTCACTAAACCATTTGGAGGTTGCTTTATATGGTGCTTGAAAATCGCTTTACCTTCTTCACACTGTTGATCAGCAGTCCCAAGTTCCTGCATGGAGCTGGCAGTCTTACCCTGCATTAGGGTTTTCATCATTAGCAAATATATGCTGCAAAGGAGGAAGAACCACGGTTTTCCCTCTCCTACCTCTGTGCCTCCTGCTTTATACATGGAAGGTAGGGAGGGAAATGTCCCCTCTGCCAACATTAGGGTGGAAGCAAACCACCTGTGGTTTGTTATTCAGGCCTGGACTGTGTGTTGGTGATGGAAACAAAAGATACAGGAACACAGTTAAAAGTAAAATACCCTTGAACTTCACATAACCTCTAGGATATATTGATGGGCAGTGAAGTGCTGTTAAGAGAGAAGCAGGGTACCAGAGTCCACTGGGCCTCTCAGGGCTGTTTGACTGTTCCAGCACATTTGGCATGTTGCAAAGATCCAATCAAACACTCTTGCCTGTGGGTTCAGCATTGAAAGTACTTAGATCATGGAAGCTAAGCCCTTGCTCAGTATATTTCCTTATTCTTAAATATTCATGCTATTGTTTCTCTTCTAGTGAGTGGAAGAGAAAAAAAGTAGCAATGGCACAGTGGATTCTGAGAGTTGTAGTATATGAACCACGCTAGACAAATCAATCTTGGCCTGGCAACTATTTTTGTTTTCCTGAGAAAAATTAAGTTAATATTATTAGAAATGGCTTAGTCTTTGTCTTGTCTTAGATTACACTGACTTTTTGCTTGTTTTCTTCTGAACCTTCTCTCTGCCTCTCCAGTGAAATGAGAGAAGTAGAATTTGTTGAAAAGTGGATGAAATAATTTATGAAAGGAGCTGAAAATAACTTGACGCTTTTCATTTTGCATTTCACCTGCATAATTGAAAACATAACATGGACTGAGCAACTCTACCCTGTGCTGGGTGATCAAGGGAAGTTAGCTCCATACAGCTGCTTACTCCAGAAAGATGCTTCTGGGGTTCTTGGCTCTGCAGAGATGACCAGGTTGCTTATACATGGGTTTTTCTGTGTGTGTCTTCTCTTGTTAAACTTGAAAGCCAAAAGTTAAAGAGATGATAAAGTAGGTTGTCTTTCAAGATACCCTAGCAAGCAGGGTGGCTTGTTGCAAGGAATTTTGCTGCCAATTTAGTTTTGGTACTAATTCATTGAAATCCATCCGTATCTGGTGATTTCTTTTGCCCATGTTTGAGCAAGTCTTACTGAGCACCTGCAAAAAGTAGCGATTTAACTCCTTGGAATATTGCCTTAGAAGGCACTACAGTTGATATTACTGAAAAAGATGAGAAAAATCCTTCAATGTGTCTAGGTGCTCATGTATCAGGAAAAATGAACAGTACTGTCTGACCCTACCAGGCACATCATGGACAACTTTTGAAAGTGGCTGTTCCCAAATTTTAGAAAAGCAAAGAGGCTTTTTCTCCCTCCATAACTCTTCCCAGCTGGAGTTGCTGGGAAGAGATGGGGTTTCAAGAATAGTAGCCTAAATGTACTTTCCACAAAACAAGCAGAAAGTTGTATATAGATCACTGAACATTCATTTAGATTTTGTAAGGAAAGAGAAGGAACAAGGGAAATTCCAAACTTTGGTCCTGTGAAAGACAAGGACCCTTGTAATACTATGTTGGTGGGATCTTTTGCGTTTAGTTGCTAGACTTGAGTTTTCTCCTCTTGCTTTTTCTTCATGTGTACAGAATTAAGCACGTTTTTACACTTTGATCGTGAAGCAAAACAAAAAATCTGCAACTCTTCTGGAATGTTATCAAAGCCCCATGTTTTTCTTTTTTGCATTTTTTCCCTTATCTTGTTTACTATGCTCTCTGTTCCTTCTCTCCTTCTTTTCCTCAAGGCCTCTGCAGATGTTCATTTCTAACAGCCTCCCCTTCTCAGTTTAGTGGGGACCTTGAGCTTTGTATTAAATCCCTCTCTGGTTCTTAGTCCACATGAAGCAGAAGCACAGTATCATCTTGCTTCCTGGCCCAGGCATGAATTCTGCATGTATACTTTTGCTTTTGTGGGAAAGGGCTGCCTCTCACCTTGCTGCAGTGTTTGTCGAATCCTGTACTGCAGTCTAGATTGGTGAAACCTGCTGTGATCCCTGTGTTTAGAAAATCAGCTTCTTTATCACTGGAAAAAAGCTGGTTTAGCTTGGAAACATCAGACTTTGATGTATGTTGCATTTTTTCCATCTTTATCTTTTACAGCTGCATCCACAGACAGTTTTTTTAAAAGATTTTCAGGTCAAACAAATGGTGTGCAATTGCTTTGGAGCATTTTTTTCTGAGATATTGGTGCTGCACTGCTGTTCTTTAGTCACATCATTTCTCCTCACTCTTCTCGCCACCCTTCTGGGCACTTTTATCATTAATTTCTGCTGCCAAAGCTCGCTATTCATGTGTGGAACCTTTGAGAAACTAGGGGGTAAGAGTGCCTGTTTCTTGGGCCTTTGCCTCTTCTACCTCTCCCAGCTCGAGTATTTTGTATTTTTATTAATTCTTTCTTCTTGTAATTTTCCATTCAGTACTTTGTTAACATCATGCCATTGTGCATTTGCTTCCATGTTCTACTTCATAGTTTGTATTAGAAATGAAAGTTACAAAATATTTTAGCATTATATAGTGAGTGGTTTCAGTCAATTTTTTAGTCTGTTTATGTACAGCTGCTATCATAACCCCAGGATCATGGATTCAGACCTCCCTGACTCACTGTGGCAGGGTATCTGTAGTGCATATAGTGTTGTATTTCAGTATATTAGGTTTGTAATCCACATGATTAAGTTGTCTACCTGCAAAGCCCTGATAACATGCAAGTAGCCTCTCTGTAGCTTAGATATGTAGAAATGCAACGTGCTTCATCAGTTTGTTACCAGTGGCTTTTACTTTGGATGCGCATAATTTGCAGTTAACAAATCACGCAGATCAGCTTCTGTTGACAACTTAATCTAAAGCATGGTGACACCTCACAGTGGGCAGCTAAATAATGAAATTAAGGCTTTATTTCAGTAAATTAAGGCTTTAGTTCAGCAAATAGAGGTTTACAAGATTTATACACACATTGAGTTTATTGTATTAGGATAGATATACCCCAGAGCTCTAATGTTGATTTCCCTGAGCAGCTGCAGGACACAGCTTGCCTGACCTTCTGTCTGGCTTGGATCTGAAGTTCACTGTGAAACAATGCATGTTCTTTTATTATCTGGCTGCCTTTCTGCAGGACTCAAGCTGTATTTGGGGTTGTTGCCCCTAACCTAAACTGCTCAACAGCTCAAAATACTGGAGGTCTCTTGTCTTATCACTGAAGAACATTCACAATGAGAAACAGGTCACTGTGCTGGGGACAGATCAACCCCTCCTGTTCCCTTTTATGCCAGCCTCTGAGTTAGCAGCTGTCTAGATGAAAACTGGTAGTTGTGAAAGCAGTGAGGAAGACACCCTGTGCATCTCTCAGGAGAAGTCTTGAGGCTCCAAAGTTTTTTGCATTGAGAATTGAATTTCTGCTGGCATGCTCTGACCATGTGTCTTCCTTTTTATATCTGGAGGGAACAGTGTCCAGGCAGGACACTCACAGGTGAAGCAGGCAGACCCAAGAGGCACTAGATGCCTGGAGCTTTGTGAGGTCTTCACTAGGAGATCAAAGCCAATCCCATGATTGGGTTATGAGCGCTCAGAAGGTTGATGCTGAGCCTGTTCCTGGTGCCATGGCAACAATAAATCTCCCTGCAACCCCCATCTCTGCAGTTGTAAAATGGATTAATGATACAGGTCTTCTTTAACAACACCCTTTAAGATATAATGATGAGTGGTGATTTAGCAGAGTCTTGATCACAGGACTATAAATGTATAGCTTTATTGGATGCACAGGATTCTTAGAGCAAAATGTTCAGAGATGGGCTGAGAACCAGCATTCCCGTAGAGCCCTGAGTCCTTCCAGGGATATTCTGCACTGAAACTCTAATCTTCTTTAAAAAACATAGGGATAGAAAAGGAATTAGGGGAGTATGAGTGTGCATGTGTAATATGAATATTTTCTAAGCTAATTAGGTGGAGAATGACAAATTCAGATAATTGATGGACACTGGGAGAGAGGAGTGCCTAAATAAATATCCTTGGTAGAAGACATGATGATAGGTTACCCAAGAGCCCAGCTTCTGATGTCTCATGAACCCTTCAATGCATTGTTTCTTTTGTCACTTTACTTACAGGTTTCATGGATTTTCTATCATAGGGCCTTCTACCTCACAATTCTAATTTCCACCCACTGGTTTCTTACTTGTCTCTTCGCTATGTCATTTCAGCTGCTCTTCCACAAGTCCCAAGGGGTTTTGTTGATGATTTTTTTGTAGTTGTTGTGGTGGTGGTGAAGGATTTTTTTTCCAAATCAATTTAAATGCTTCTAATAGCAAGAGTTTCCATGGAGTCAACTAGCAGCTGCAGTGACTGATGTTAGAAAATTCAGGGTGGAAGAAGAGAGCCTGAGCATGAATTGCAGAGAGGAAACGGGGTTATACTGAATGTATGAGAAGAGCTGTATTCTTCTTCAGGGCAAGTGCCTCTGTTGGCAAAAGCAATAGAGTTGGAGGTGGCAACCACACAAAGAGCTTGATAGGAGATAGAACAGGAGAGTAGCATGTGGGTGAGAGCCCAGAAATCATAGGTTCATGGAGGATAGTCATTTAGGAGGATGTGTAAGTTCGTCATACCCACATGATGCC
>VYXB01006626.1:0-93365 GCA_013397135.1 Pachyramphus minor
CCAATCAAAACAAAAAAATCAGCTGAGAAATTCTTGCAAATAATCACGGATTCATTAAGGTTGGGAAGAGCACTGAAGATTATCAGGTCCAACCATTATCCCAGCACTGCAAAGCCACCACTAAACCATGTCCTCAAACACCACATCTACATGTTTTTTAGCAATTCCAAGAATTGTAATTCCACCACTCCCCTGGGCAACCTGTTCCAGTCCCACAAACCTCTTCATTTCTAACAGGTGCAACAAGTTTTTCTCCATTACAGCGGGACTCACCTGCGCAAGAAATGTTCTATTTCTTGATTCGGGTTCTATTTCAAAGAAATCCCACTTTTTGTGAGTTTTATTTCTGAGTAATTAACATCTTTTCTTAAAAAAAACCCCATAGACTGAACAATTTTTTTGTAGTTTAAAAACAGCTGAATAACCTGGGTGAGCTGGGGAGTTTGGACCCAAACAAGGCCTGGCCCGGGTTCTCCTCAGGATGTTTTAATGCCAGGGAATGAGGAAAAATAAGATGAGGTTGAAAGGAAAAGTGAAGAAAGGTCACCTGGATCCGGGTTTAGTCACTTTTAAAATGTGATTTTGTTAAGCTCCTGTGTTTCTGCTCAGTACTCAAGTGGTCACTGTTGTCAATGAAGATCGAGACTTTAAAACCAGTGGAGAGAATTAATGTGGTTTTTTTTTGCTTTAGATTGAACTGATGTCTTTTTAGATCTTCCTGGTGACATCATTTAGGTCTTCATTGTCTATAATGGAAAGCTAGACTCACCTAGATATGAATACTTATTTATTTTCTATTTCTACTTATTAAATTTATATCCATTTTATTAATTTTATAATTATTTTATATAAATGTGTTTTAAGTCAAATATAAAATTTTAAATATATATTTACATATTATTTAAAGGTCCATTTATATTTTAACTGTTAATATAATATTTATGTGTTTTATTATTTACTTTCATATTAAATTTATTTTTCATTATTTATTTTATATTTATTTAAATATCTGGATCTGAATTCCTTCAATGGCTCCATCCCAAAGCTGACTGTGGATCTATGTGAGATTTCCCAATCTTGAAAATATTTCACTTGATTACCCTGATTTTTATAAAGCATCTTCACTTTGTTTTACTTTTCCAGCCTTTCAATTAAACCTTCACTTTTGCATTACTCTACCTATGCTTTATACAGAGATGAAATGGATAATTCAATGAGTCTTTTCCATCTCTCTACTTCAGAACTAGGGGTGCACGTTCTGGAATTCTGGAATTCTCAGTCTCCAATTTCTTCCTGTTAACAGAATTATATTATATTTATTTTATTTTACTTTGTTTTATTTCATTTTATTCTCAGAATAATTTCCGTGGCATCATAAGCAGAACACAATGAATAGAAGGAGGTGTCTATATCACTAAATTATAAATATTGACAACCATAGAAGGGTTTAGAATAACCTTTCTATGCAGAATAACACCATAAAAGAAGATTTTTGCCCTGTCAATATTACAAGGAAGAAACAAATTCCTAGCTGTGACACATCCCTCTGGAAGATGCTGCTTCAGATTTAATCCCATCAAACCTTCCTGTATTTTGACAGGTCTGACATGGTTAATCACAGGAGTGATTTGAAGAGTTTCAGACTAAAAAGAAATACTATTAGAAGCTACTACAGGATAAGGATCCTCTCCCAGGGTGCATCGAGGTGGTGGGGCTGCCATCAAGCTGACGTGGAAAGATCTCACTTCTATGACAAAAATAAACCTGCTAAATATCATTTCTCAATCATTTAAACCACACAGCCCTTTGTGTGCTTAACAACACGGAAAATGCAATAAAATGCCACGCAGGGAAAGCAGCAGCTGCCTCTCAGCACATGAAGTGACAGATTATGGGCCCTGAGTCTTCTGTGGGGAAGCAGCAAAAGATTATTTCCTTCAAACCCATCCAAAGGCTCAATTATACCTTAATTGAGCCCATTAGTTTCTCCCTTTGGGGCACAGCTCCACATTCCCACTTGGAGACAAAGCACAGATCCCAAGCCCCACTAAATTACACACAATAAAATACTTGAGCATCTGGGGCATTTTTTTTTTCAGTCACAATCTCCTGACTGTAAATTTCTGGGTAACAGTGATTCTCAAACCTGACAACAACCCCTTCTGTGTGAATATTTGGGTTTGACACAGAAGTTCTTTTATCTTTTTTTGTCTGTGATGGACCTTGGAGTATTTGAGTTTGAATAATCTCCTCAGCAACCAAGGAAAATTCAGGAGAAATGATGCAGCTTGCCTGTCTTGGGTCAATATCTAGTTGTAAGTTTTCTTAAATAAAGTATTTTTAACTCATTGTATAAGCTCCTGTGTTTCTCCTGACTCTCCTCTTCCTTCCTTTCCCATCTTTTCTAGGGTTAGTTTTATATAAATAAAATCATTTGGAAGAACAGCACTGGATAATTTCATTATCTGCTGCTTTTACATCTTCAACAATTCATGACATTCCTGAAAATTTGCTCTTTAGTAGGGAAAAATAATAATCCCTTGTGTTTACTTTCAAGACACCTGGCAAGGTGGAATAAGTGGAACTCTAACTCTGGAATAACTATCTTATTTTTCCTTCATCATCTTCCATTAGCTGTGATCCTATAAAAGGCTCTGTCATCTTCCTGGATAGTGTTTGGTCTTCAAACAAACCTGTGGAAGAGATGTTTGTGCCTACAGGGGCTTGTGTTTGAACAGTGGCCATGTGAAGTATATGATAATAGGTAAAAAGAGATAAATGCTTTGAGACAAATCTGACATTCTGAGCTCAGGTTCTTCAGAAAAAAAGAAAAAATTAAAATATCTGTCTTGCAAATTCAAACATTTGTGTTTCTTCCTCTTTTGTCAGGTGGCTCAGTCATGGTTGGTTTGAATCAGAACAGAAACCACAAAAAGCTTTGAAATAGTTTGGAAAACATTAAGAACAAGGGGTAAATCCAGGTAAAAGGGAAGAAGGGTTTTATTTAGAGGCAGTCAGAGACCAGTTCTCTTCTTTCCTTCCTCTCACTGCCTCTCATTTTAGCTATTATAAAATGCCACTTTCTGAGCTTTCTGCCTCACTGCAGGTGGGATTTAATTGTTCTCATTTAGGCATCTGCAACCTACATATATAAATATAAGTTTTCACCAAAGGTGTCCTCTTAGAAAGTGGATAAAAGGCAAAATGGGTTGAAATCTCTTTATGAGGTGAGAGGACCATGATAAGAAAACCTGTCACTGCCTTAAGTTTAGATACAAAATGTTGTATCCTGCTCTTCCAGCCTTGCCTTCCCACATAGACTTTCATGGAGGAACACGGTAAATCCAGGCTTAGCTTCCAAAATAAAACAAGAGCAGCTACTTTTAACCCAACTTAGAGGAATTGTACTTAGAGAAAAACCAGAGTGACTGCAAGAAAAAAAAAAAAAAGTAGCAGCTTAATGTAGTATGTTTAAATTCTGATTTTAAACATGCCCATAGGAAATTCCTTGCATGGAATGGCCATTCACTGGCCAGATCTACAGCCAGGTATTATATACACAGAGAGAAGCAGAGAGCTCTGCATGGAAACATGCATTTATTTCAAGTATTTGTTGATGTTAAGGCCTGAAAAGACCATCACAGCCCTCCATTTTGATCTAGAGCAGAGAGCACTCACTCACGGAGGGCTGAAGTGGAGTTTATGTTTTTAAAGAGTGATCTGAGTCTACTTGAAATATGGCAAGCAGTACAGGAAACCTCAGTTTTACTCTTTCCTTTCTATTTCTGCCTCTGTGTTTATGTGTTATTTTTTATCAAACTCTGTCAAGTGCAAGCTTTGCAGTTTTGCCTTTGTTTGGCATAAAATCCAGCATCACTCTGGTGCTGCTGAGAATTCTGCTCTTCATCAAAGTCCTCATCTTCTATAGCTTAATACTTATGTGTGTAAATTACTATATGCCTGCAAAGCATTTGTCATTAATTTTGTCTTGATTTTTTTTCCTGATAGAAAAAACACAAACTCTCCAAATTATATATTAATGGATCAAAACACCTGGAATCTGTAATACTTGTCCCATCGAGTAACAGAGTTTTGCTTGCTCTATTGCCTTCTCATGGAGTTGTGTCTGTAGCAGTGAATTAAACACAGGCAAGGAATATTGCAGGGAACTGGAAGTTTGTTGATGTATTTACAAACTTCTAAGATTGTCCCCAGTGTGAGGAGCAGCCCTTCTGGGCCAGCAGAGTCCAGCAGCACTCCCAAAACATGTCCTGGTTCGGAAATCACAGCACCACAAGGGTCATTGCCAACAGACAGTTTGTATTTGGCATTGTTGTTTTTAGAGTTGATAGACTTTAGTTGTAAAGACAAGGGGTTTTATGTCACACTTGGCCTGAGAAGCAGAAAACAGGCCAGACCCTGCTTGATTTGCTAGGACAGATGGAGAGAGGTGTAACCAAATTAAATAACTTTCTGGAGTTTCCAGCATTTGTACAACCAAAGGGTATTTAAGTCACAAATTTCCCGACAGGGGTCTTTTTAAACATATTTAAAGAGGGCTTGTGTAAGAGGGAGAGAGATTTTTTTACACAGGTAGGTAGTGATAGGAAAAGAGGGGACAGTTTTAAATTAAGGTAGGAAAGATTTAGATCGGATATAAGAAGACATTCTTGCCTGGGAGGGTGGGGAGGCCCTGGCACNACAAGGAAAATGGAGTAAATCTGCCCCATCTGGAAAATACTTACTCCAGTTTTGCAGGGCCATTACCTCTACAAAAACCATTATTACAGAATCATAGAATCAATTAGGTTTGAAAAGATCTCTAAGATCATCGAGCCCAAGCTATGTTAGTCTTGCTTCTTTATATGTACTGCAGCAGCAGTTTGAAAACTCTCCTGCCAGGTGCCCCATGACCATTCCCTGAAGAACTGACCATTCATAGAAATAGGAAGCAAAATGTACTGTCAAAAGCAACCCTTCTATTTCCAGTTCCAAGAGGAGAAATGAGGCCAAAAGGGATTAATTATTTGTGCAGTGGAGTCTGGACCAATTGTTGTTAGTTTGATTAATTATTGAAAATTATAAAGCAATTTTAATGTAATTTATTGCTTCCTGATGTTGCCGTCAAGGCACAGTTGCTACGGGGAAACACACAAGAATCTGCAAAGTGGGTTAATGATTAGTCCTGGGTCTCGTTTAAATTTAGAATTTTATTGGGTTTTTATTGCCATGTTCACACCAGCTGTTCTGTGCAGGAGTAGGAAATGAAGCAGCACCCTCTGAAATCCACACCAAAGCCTTTCCAGCAGGGAGGGATTGCAGAGATGTGTAGATGTGGCACTTGGGGTAGTGGTTGAGTGGTGGAACTGGCAGTGCTGGTTAATGGCTGGACTTGGTCATCTTTGCATTTTGTCCTCTCAGAGCTTCATGATCTTTTAATTTTCCCTATGCAGTAATCAAGTCCTCCTGTGGATGGGCAGCTGGGAATATCCATCCCAGCTGTATTTGCAGCCCAAGGCAGATGGTAAAACTGTCTGGGCTGTGCAGAAGAGAAGCTCCCTCAGAGATCAAATGAGAAGAGACACCTCACGTGACTCTGGCTCACCTGGAGGAGCCTCTGTCTCTGCTCACTAGAGAGACCAGGAAAAAAGTACCTGTGTTTAAACCCTGATGTTTCACACTGTGAAAAGTTCTGGAATAA
Source organism: Pachyramphus minor (assembly GCA_013397135.1). NCBI lineage: Eukaryota > Metazoa > Chordata > Aves > Passeriformes > Tyrannidae > Pachyramphus > Pachyramphus minor. The sequence continues at coordinate 5,702 of VYXB01006626.1, forward strand.
GTATGAATTTTTTTGTATTAGAAAACTGTAAAAATGTCTTTTAATTATTTAATCCAACGTCACAAATTACCACAAGACAGCCCTATTTTTTTTCCTAAATGAGAATGTGTATAAAAATTTAAGCTTGTTCTGATTTATTTTTCCCTTTTTTTTCCCTTTTTTTTCACTATGTTCTTTCAGATTTCACATCAAACAGCATTAAAATACTAATTGTCATACATATGTATCATGATAATAATAGAATAAGCAGGACTTCTCAAAAGAACTGTGAGAAGTAGGAAAGCTCTGTTTCCAATAATATATATAATAACTTTTCTGTAAAATTTCAGCTAGAGATATAACAAAATTGAATGTGGAAAATAAAGGCGTTTTTTTCCCCTGAAAAATCCAAACTTATGTTCCTGTATTTTTCCTCTCTTTAACCTGCAGTTCCAGCTCTGGAGTTGCAGCACCTGAGCTCTGCCACCTCAGATACCTCCCAGGTTCCTGGGAGTTCAGTGTCAGAGGGACTCCTGCCCAAAACCAGAAGAAAAACGTGTTCTACTTCCAAGACAAACAAATTCTCACTCGGACAAAAGACACAAAAGCAGAGTTTTCAGCTTTTCTAAGCTCACTCAGGGCAGCTCAGGAACTGGTAGTGAAAAAGGAACACACCTGTGCTGGGAAAGGATGTTGCCATTGTGTTGCTCGAAGGCCTGAGGTCTGACAGGGCAAAAGAGGATTGTCCACGGTACACCAGCATGGAAAAGTGCAGTCAAACACCCTGCTGTGAGTATGGAAACTTGTTGGATTCTCAGCTGGGTTTAGCTCAGGGCTAATCCACCCCAGAGGCCATGGAGGATGAAGCTGAAGCTCTGAGGGATGTTCTTATTGTCTGACTTTGGGCAACCAAAGGGGATATCTTGTTAATTGAAGAGGCATTATAGGCCCAGCTAGAAGACAGTTCACAGTACATGAGGGTTTGTTTTGTCCTAAATCAGTATCATAAAGTGTTTGTTCCTTGCAGATCCAGTGCAGGGGGTCCAGACTCCTGCCCTCAATCAAAGGTGAGCATTACCTCATCCCGTGTCTCTCATGACCCTCAGTCTTTTTTCCAGGGCATCAAGTCCAGCTCCAGGTCCTGCACAGGACAACTCCAACAGGGCCACCACGTGCCTGAGAGCACTGTCCAAACCCTCCTTGAGCTCTGTGAGCCTTGGTGCTGTGCCCACTGCCCTGGGGAACCTGTTCAGTGCCCGACCACCCTCTGAATGAATAACTTTCTCCTAATATCCAACCAAAACCCCCCTGACACAGCTGCAGCCATTCCCTCTCCTGGCTACTCTCTTCAGACCCTTGATTTGCTTGTGGCTGCTCAACAGGGCTGGCTCTTGTCTTTACTCACTGCTGTCCCTCAATTCTGCTCCTTGGATGTGCATTTGAACCCTGAATACCGAGGTGACCTCTTGCTGAGGTCTGACCAACAGCTGAGGACACAAAATTAGGAAAATGCAAGACAAGAGAAGAGCTGCCTCTTGCTTTGGTGTCTTAAATCAGTTTGGGTGAGCATTCACTGAACAAAAAGCAAGTTTCTACAGCTCTTATATCCCTTGTTGTAGTTCTTAAGACACCCATGTAGATTTCTGAGTTGTTTCTCCTGCCTGTGTGCAGATGGTGACACCTCAGAGGTTTTTGTCTTACTCAAACTGGGGCATTATTCAGAAATAAAACAGAGCCCCACATCTGATAGAAAAGGTAGTGGGTTTGCCCTTTCATCCCCTCAAGTTTTGAACACCATCTTTTGCACCAGAGGCAGAGAAGAACAAAGGTGAAAGACATTAATTTTTTTTAACATGAGCAAAGCAACTAATTTCCTCTTACTGTTGCTCTCAGAGATGGGATTTTTTATTTTTAAAAAATTAATTCAAAAGAGAGAAATCATTGTCAGGCAGAAATGGGAACTAAAACATTGCAGTCCACAATGGTTAATTTTACAAATCTAGAAGCTATGAATTATGGGCCCATATAAGTGAAAATTTTAGGCAGCTGTAATCATGAAAACTGTGACCATCCCCACCTGAGGTAATAATACCAATGGAAAATAATTTCTCCTCATCAGCTCCACTAAGAGTTAATCCTCAAGGTGGTCAAATGTTTCAAAATGCTGAGCTAAAAATAACACCGTTCCTGTAAGTTGTTTAAAGTGCTGGAAAATCTCAGGCTGTAAGACAAGGATAAAGCCTCTCATACATCCACAGATTCACACAAATACAGTCCTTTCTTTGAACTAAATAGAAAAATAAAAAGGAAAAAGAAAACCACAGCTACGATGCTGTTTGCTTGGCTGGGTTTATGTTAACAGTGGCTTTGGCTTAAGCCTTGTGGGTACCAAGCTGAACAAAAGCAATGTTTGTCACACTGTTAATAAAATTATTTTTAAAAAGAGGCTCCTTTTTTTGACACTTCACTTTCAAAGTCTTTTTCTTGGGTCCCAGCTAAGGAAACTTGCCAGCAGGTACTATATTGTGTCTTTTCCAAACCGTTTTATCCTTTCATTTGAGGAATAATGGGAGGGTTGCACAGACTGCAGGGCTGTTGGAGACCTGGGGTTTGCAGCTGGCATTTTCTTCTAGTTTATCCAGCAATGCTTTTCCATGTAAGGAAGAAACTTGTTATTTTGCTTACAGAAAGCATGAAAGCAAGCAAATGAAAAGAAATGCAATTAAAACCCTGGAGATAAGAAGAGAACATGCACCAAAGGCTTTAGCACAGTCATAGAGGAAAAAAGAACTGAAATCTTTAGGACAATAGAAGTTGAAGTCACAGCAAAGAGCCTTCTGGCTGCAACAGGAAGGGTTTAATCATAGAGGTGAAATCCACCACATCTGACTTCAAGTGTCCAGTTTTGAGCATCAACCAGGACAAAAAAATCTGTGCATTTCCAGCATCTACCTGTGTTGGAATGATTTTCTTTTAGGAAATCCTTCTACTTCCACAGTGATCAAGGGGTCAACCTAAATGAGCATAAGAGAAAAAACCTAATCATTAGGTAGTTGAGTTGAGCTGAATTTTGACTTTAATAAAACCACATGACAGATATATGGTATGTTTTACCATTCTTCCCATAATTATTTGGGTCCTGGGATCCACAAGGTGTTACCAGATAGTTTGCACACTCTTGAACAAGGGATTTACCTCATCTTATTTTGGTTGCTCTTTAAAGACTAATCCCAACCCATATGACCCTTTCTTTCTCCCCCTGTGTCTCTCTCTTATCACACAGCAGCTTAACAGTGCTGCTCCTCTTAAAAGAACTTTTTATGGGAGGCAGTGCCAAGGATTCCTCCAGGTTTTCCTGGAGGAAACAGCTCCAGTGCTGGCCAAGGTTTGTCAGCAGAGATAGAATTTATGTGTTAGAAGGGTTCTGGTGATGTTAATGTATTAGTTAGGATTTTAGATATTTGGCCTCATTTATGTGACCAGCCTGATGGTACAACCTGTAGGTGTCTTCTCAGAGGTTTCTTGGTTGAAAAGACTAAAGCAGCAGCAATTATGTAATAAATAAGTGGTGTTTGCACTTGAACCCTCATCCAAATGCAAGAACTACAATAGCAATCCTTGTCTCTGAGACCAAACAACCCCAAAAAAGGATCCCAAAGTGACTGCATGGTCGGACATGAGTATCATGAGTATACAACATAAGGCAAAAATAAGAAATATCTAGGCTAAGATAGTAAATATAAGAATTCTGAGGGAAAATAGCCTACTTTCTGAGTTCCTGTCCAAAAATGGGTTATGGGCTTATGGCAGAGAACTGAAAAGCATTCCTGGAGATGTTTATCTCTGAGGAACCACATATCTGCTCTGGAGACTGGGAGCAGCAGAATTAATATTATTTCAAAATCCATAATGCAGATGCAGCTCAGGCACAAAAATCAATCCTATTGACTTCAGTGCATGTGGGAAAGGAAGGGCTGGAAACAGAGATCAATGGTGCATCATTCAGGGTCAAGGGCTCACTCTTTGCCCAGGCCTATCTTTCTGCACTGATGGAGTGAAAATGTTGAAGAATTATTGTGTTCAGTCTTCACCTGGACTGCTGAACATCCACTAAAGCACGTCAGTCACCATGACTGATGGCCCAGCTCAGGTGCCAAGAGACTTCTTCTGCTGGCATGTAACATAAAGACACTTGAGATGATGTCCCAGTTTAGCAGCACAAATGATTTTGTGTCTCTGTGCTGTGACTATATTTATACAGCAGCACAAGCCTGTTGAGATGAGAATAATACTTTCACTTGCTCTGCCAGTGTCATACCTGTCCACACTCTGCAAAAGGGCTACTGCTTTCCTAAAACTTTCCTATTGCTTTGCAGATCAGTAAAGCTTTTGACAGGGCTGCAAAATCAACATCAAAGATGTTGAAACCAGTCCTTTATGCTCAGACTCTTGGGATATATTTTCCTTGCATAGGAACAAAACGAGTGATAAGATGCTGAGCGAGGGGTTTTGCCTGGAGAAAAAGCTGCCTGGACTTGAGTGTCTGGATGGAGGTGTCTTAGATGTTACCTGGGTGTTTAAGATGCCATCTGACAGTAAATAACTTGCTTTGGCTGCTGACACAAAGGTGTCCAGTGCCATCTGAAATGCCCTGAAGGTAGGTGTCCTCTGCTGCTGCATTCAAGGAGTGAAGGTCTTTCTAAGGTCTGGCCTCATATCTCCACCCCCTTTAACAGTCCTGTCTCTGTTTCTTCTTGCCCTTGTTTGAGCAAAGAACTCGAACTGTTTAGACAGTGGAGCCTGCAAAGAGATGTCATGGGCTGGGACTGAACTCCCACATTCTCCTACACTCAAACCACAAGCATCGTGAAATATCCCAGAAATGCCTCTTTAAAGAACAGGGAAAGGGTTGGAATCACTACATGGGTATGAAAATTGCTACAGAGCCCCTGTGTTTGGATTCAAATACTTCCCAGAACATCAAACTTGCTGGACTTACAGACCATAAACCCTCAGTGTTTTGTCCATAAATCCACTTGAGCTCTGATGCACCCCAGATAAGATACTTTCCTTTCAAACTCACAGCTCACAGTCCCACCCAGTGTCCCCCAGGAAAAACCTCTTATCTTCTCCCTTGCTCAGGCAATCCCTCTCTCCCAGATCATTTTAACCTGCCCTGTTCCCACCCTCCTATGTGGCCATTCAAGCAGAGGAATTTTCATTCAGGAGTTTTCACTTATTCCTCTGTGCCTTGTAGAGTCACCACACGAGTAACTGGAGAAAGCCACTGAAATGTCTTATTTAGTTCTTTGGATAGCACAGGAAATGCCACAAATTTCTCTTCTCTTTGACCAGCTGATGTGAACATAGCTGCAAAATAATTTCTACAGTCATGAGATTTCAAGTGAAGGCATAAATCAAGGAGAAGCAAAATCCACCATGTAGTAATTCATGTAAGTGACTAAGCAGTCTCACTTTTCTATTCTATTTTAAAGTTCAGTTCTCTAGGGGTTTGTCTATCAGGATAAGCTTCCAAGTAAAATAACAACTAGACCATCCAGTAATAATTGTCACAGTATTTTATAAACTGTTGAAGTTTTTAACAGTTATTGTGTAAACTGTGGAGAGTGGATGACGACACACCATGTCAGGAGGTCTAGAAAATGTTGCAAAACAGATCTCCCGTGGGATCCTGGAGATGTTTTAAGATTTGCAAAAAGTTTTGTATGAATGTATCAGACCAGCAGAAGAAGAAAGTCGTATGAAAGTCAGGTGGTTCATATAAATTATCTAAGAGTCTGTATAGATAAGAGAGTCAGGCATCTCCAGAAGGTGATTTTTGGCTGCTCTGGATGCTAAATTTCTGTCTGGAAGCATTAGTAATGCTCTATTCATTAGGCAGGGAATCTTTAACAGCAGATCTGAATAAATGCTTAGCCTTTAGATATCTGAGTCTCTGGGTCTGAGAACAAAATTCCTGATGTCTGTGATTTGTGACATTTGGAGAATTCTCACATGCAATATCTCACTATGACAAACTTGGATTCTACTTCAGTTCAGTAGAATTGTATTTTATTTTTTAATTCTCAGGGAAGAGGCAGAGTCAGTTGTGCAGTTCTTTTTTTCTGGTAACCCTCTTATCTACAGACACCACTTGCAGTGGGAAAACACTTCAGCTTATTTTTCTTTGCTGTGAGTGGAAAGAAGCTCAGGTAAACAGCTTCAGAACTGGAGGTGTACAACTGTTACTGGATAAAGGACATTCTTTATGGTTATTATCCAGGATTACCTCTGGAAGTCTGAATTGCTTGGCAAGAGGCACAGAATGCCCAAAATGCACATAAAAAAACCCCAAACCCACATTCTGAAGTTCCAAAAAAAAAAAAAAAAAAAAAGCAAGTTTCTTCTCCAGAGGGAATTTCAGAATGTCAAAAAGAGGAAAAATGCATTTGAATACAGAGAATTTTAGGAAAAGGTGATCCAGAACATTTTATCAAATAATTCAAATCAATGCAGACATTTTCTTGAAAGAAGGAAACAAAGATTTGCTGACCCCACACTCAGAGCTCTTTGTGTTATTCCTATAAAACTCTGTGCACAAACTCAAGTTTATTAAGTGTCCAGTAGAAATCCATGGGAATATGTTGTGGAAGAGCATTACCTGAAAAATAGGCATATGTGGATTTGGCCTAAAAAAGAAAATGAAATAAATTGTTATTCAATTAGAGGGATACAAAAGCAGATTTAAAGTTAAATAGCAAGGCAGTTTTCAGATGATTAAAGGTGAGGGTTGACATCATCTCTGTTGGTTTTCATTGGGAGGTGAATTTGTGGTTGGGCCAGACAACTTTGAAATAGTCACCACGGTGGAAGAAATATATCTGGATGTGATGAAGTAACTTGGAAATCTCATCCACTGCCTTCTTTTCTTTTGAATAATTTCTCTTATGAAATGCACATTAGCACAGAAATACATTAATTTCTGGTGTCGTTACAATATTGAGAAGATTCCCATAACAATACATCGTAGTCTAAAAACAGGAACTTAACATATTTTATAACTTTAACAGAAATATGTATAGTGTATAATAATATACACTCTGCTCAGAAAGAGAATGCAATTAATATTTGATCATTGGAACTTACTATCAATTATTAAGCACGACTCCATTTCCATTTCTGAGGCATTTAAGGACCAGCTTACACTAGAAATGAAGAAATACTAAATATTTCTAAAAGTCACTCCCAGCCCAAACTAATGTCTTCGGAGTGACTCATCCTGACATATTTAGCCCATAAAATATCAGCATGAAAACGATTCCTGAAAATATATCCCTGGGAATCAAAGTTTTGTCTTTAAACTCCCAGTGAACCACAACACTTCTCCTGTAAAAGCAGCTCAGTTCTCCACTACACACTTTCACAAGAGAAGATGGAAGATTTCTGGCAAAATTTGTTTCCCCATAAATTACAGGGATTTGTCTTTTCCTGAGTGAATCTTGGAGCCAGATTCCCACATAATTTTTCAAGGTGCATCTGATCCACTTGAGGGAATCAGACACAAAAAAAAGACAGGAAAAGCAAAGTGTGTTTCTCAGCACTGCTTTTGAGTTTCTGAGGAGAGTTGTCCTCCTCCCTGCAGTGCAGTGCACAGTGTAGTGTTCCAGAGAATCCCAGAATGGGTTGGGTTGGAAGGGACCATCCAGTTCCACCCCCTGCCATGGGTAAGGACACCTTCCACCAGCCCAGGTTGCTCCAAGCCCAATCCAACCTGGCCTTGGACACTTCCAGGGATGGGGCAGCCACAGCTTCTCTGGATAACCTGTGCCAGGGCCTCTCCACCCTCCCAGACAGGAATTCCTTCCCAATATCCCATCTAACCTTGGCCTCTAGCAGTGGGAAGCCATTTCCCCTTGTCTTACCACTCCATGTCCTTGTCCCCTGTCCCTCTCCAGCTCTCCTGGAGCCGCTTTAGGCCTTGGAAGGGGCTCTCATATCTCCCTGGAGCCTTCTCTTCTCCAGGTGAACACCTCAGCTCTCCCAACCTGTTTATTAGTTTATATCTTGTTTCTGTCCTTATTTCTGTCCTTATTTCTGTATCCTTACAAAAAGTAACCACCCTACACCTGGTGACTGGGATTCAGCATAAAATTCCTCATTGGCTGGTCATTCCTTTTTATATTTCTTCCTGCAGTTTTGGCAGCTGGAGGCAAGTGTGGAAGCAACATCTCACCTTCAAATTTGGGTAATAAACCCTTCTCCAGGCAAAGAATTCTCCTCACATCCCTTTGCTGTCACTGAGGGGAAATGGGAGATGATGATGTGAGAGTTCTGCCTGATGAAGACACACCACTCCCTAGAACATATTATTAATAACAATTTTATAATTTTAATACATATATATGATTTATTATTATTTATATAATTACATATTTATATATTATTTATAGTTTTGATGGTAATATAGTAGTAATAATTTGACCTCTGTTGCCTGTAAAGGCAGACCAGGGTGACTGTTTCAGTAAACACCCACATGTAGATATTATATATGGTCAGGAATATCTCAGTTTATTCAGTTCACTGATCCAGCTCCTAAATCTCTTCCAAATTACTGCAGTATTTTTATTCCCAGCCATTAATCTGTCTTGTCTGCAGACGAGAGAAGGAACAGTCTTATTTTATACTTTGTTGTGAAACAACCAAAATATAAAAAACCCATGGAATAGCAGCTGGAGTTCATCCAAAATGAAACACTCAGCCTAAAATGCAATTTTTAAAAGGCAACATTTAACCCTTTTGATTAAAGATGTGTTTCTAAATAAATAAAGGCTTCAAATCCAAAGAGAACTGTTTAGCTCTCAAATTAAAATTAAACATTTAGCTTACAACAAATATTTCACATTTCCTGAGCTTTTTTTCAGACAAGTAGGAAAATTCATCCTTCTCTACATTGCCCAATAAGTTTCCAAACTGCAGAAAACAGCTGAAGCTAAACTGGAAGTTGGAGAAGAAAACCCACTCTGACAGGGATGCACATTCCAAGGTCTGGGAGAACAAAGGATGGATGGAGCCCAAGTAAAACTGATGGGGTGATGAGGATGAGTTGGATGATTAACAAGACTGATACTGGGAGATATTGTTCTCAATCAGAAATTGCAAAAAACAGAGGCAGAAAAACTTCTCTAGGAAACTACAAGGAAAATAGTGGAAACATCCTAAAGACTTCCACAGTATCTGTTTAATCACTTAATTAATTATCTGCATAGGGAAATCCCCACCCTCTGGTTTTAGAGGCTGCATAAAGGCAAAAATAATGCCTTGGCTGTAAAAGCTGTGCCATGTACACATATTCCAGCAATTCCAGTGACTATAATCAGGGATCAGGGAATAACCACAAGCTAAAAGTCATGACAATCAAGAGACACAAAACCCTCAGGAATTGCAGCACTCCCCGTTTGGCATTTTTGTCCAGAATATAAGATCTTGGAGGAAATTATCTGGAGACATTTCTGGATAAAAGGATCAAGAAACTGGAAAACAGAACAAAAAATATACTTTAATTCAAGATTTGGTAGGAAGGAAATGCAGGATTCTGCATTTAGGAATGCTTATCATTTAATATTATAATTTACATTTAATAATCTAATTTAGGAATGCTAACACATTTAATACTTTATGTACAAAACAGCATGAGAATAGGTGTGTTTGGAAATACAGTGGTGACACAGAAGCCATGGATTGATGTTTTTTCCCATAATTTCTTCCTCCCACATTGAGTTTTACACAGTTGGATTATGATTCCCACATTCCCTTTACCAGCAGTGGACACGTGGTCAGGCAGCTCCTCTCCTGGAGGATTTCCTACCCTCAGGTCCTTTAGCAGGTCTAGTTCTCTGGGTGCTTCTTAATTTTCAATCAAGAAAAGATGATTCAGGAAAGACCAGCCTTTTGCTCTTCTCCTTCTTGCTCAAGGGAAACAGGGAACAGCCAAATGTAGAATTCCACTGGCAGACTTGAGGGAAGAGCACGATCACAGTGGGAAATGCTGCTGTCAGAGTGGCTGTTTGGGAACTTTAAGTCTGTTTATAACCAGAGATTCTGGATCAGGTTGCCCTGCCCCTGGATTTAAATGCAACATTAAATTATCTGAAAACAAAGCAGGATTGGAGCATTTATAGGCCTTGAGCACCAGAATCAGTGTTTGAACAAGACAGACCTGCAGCATTGACACAGAAAAAAGGGAAAAAAATGAAAAAATGTCAGTGGAAAAAAAATAAAAACTCTAATATACTCTTATAATTACCCCTTGTGCACATAGAGTGGAGTCCTTTTGAATTAGTGGAGAGTGGCAAAGTATTATTGCTCTGGGAAATCATAATAATGCCCCATTCTCAATTTCTGAGCCCCTGGGATGATAAGGTTTGGGACTAATAAATATCCTTCACTGGTAAAATCGTTTAAATGCACCATGAAATGGTCCCTTCCAGGAATGTGTCTCTTAAAAGTGTTCAAGTTGTCAGAAAATTAGTCATTTGCTTTCCCCAAACACATGCTTAGCCATTGGTTACAGCCCACGGGATTCCAAGAAGATCTGGAATATTTTAAAAGTTACTTGGAAAAAAAGCCAAATGAAAAAAATAAAAACCACAACCACAAAAAAAACCCCAAACAAACAACAAAAACCCACAAAAAAACAACAACAACAACAAAAACAAACAAAAAAACCCCCAAAACAAAACAGAAAAAACACACCAAACCAAAACCACCACTTTTACAAGTTGATCTCAATTCCAGTCTTCTTCTTAGAATTAGTTTTTTTGGGTTTTTTAATAACTGCTACACTTCCAGGTGATTTTTCTGCAATATTTTCCTTATTCTTTCCTTCATGTAGAGAACTACCAGTGAGCACAAGGATGTTTTGGTGGTTCTTTTAACGTTCCTTGTCTTACTGAAGCTCCCCTGTATTTTGAAAAGATCTTTGTGCCTTTGTTGAGCAGTCAGGATATGAACCATGTCCTTATCCCTAAATTCCAGGTGGATCAAAACTATTCCATGCATGGCTTTGTGGTTAACAAGGCATAAGCAGAAGAGATTTGATGAATAGGAATAGGGTGAGTGGAATCCCTATAGTTAAACCTGTGCTTAGGTGGTCTTTTGATGTAGTTTAAAAGCACAGTCTTTATATAAACAACTGTTTCTCTTCAACACTGTAGTTTTTACTGTCTTTGAAGACAAATTATCTTCCAGTGTGAGTTTTAAAAGGAAGGTTGCAGTGTTTCTATTCCTTTAATGCTACTTATATTGAGAAAATATGAACTCTTGTCCCTCACTGAGACTAAACACTGCTCAAATTTTTCTTCTGAGTTGTTGAGTGCATCAGGTTTTCAATTTCTCGTCCTCATCTTTACATCTTACAGTGACTAAATTGAATTCATCCTAAAGAAAATTTCCCAGAGGTTTGGCTGGGTTATTCTAGTTATAAAGGAACCACTGTGGAGATTTTAGGATGCTGAGTGCCCCACTCTTGTCTTTCATCCAGAAGATTCCCCCTTCAGTAGCCTGATTCTACACATAACATTCAAGGCACCCTTTATGTCCCAAAAACACCAACTCCACAAGTGGAGTTTTGTTCTCAAGCTGGATAGTCCATTGGTGGAAGGTAGAAATTTGACTGCTGAAAGTGGTTTTGGAGGAGAGAAGGTTGCATGGAGATCTCATAGTAGCCTTCCAATATCTGAAGTGGGCCAGAGAGAAGGAAGCCAGAGAGGGGCTTTTCATCAGGGACTGTAGTGACAGGACAAGGAGTAACGGGTTCAAACTGAAAGAAGGGAAATTTAGGTCAACTATAAGGAAGAAATTCTTCCCTGTGAGGGTGGGGAGGCCCTGGCACAGGTTGCCCAGAGAAGCTGTGGCTGCCCCTGGATCCCTGGAAGTGTCCAAGGCCAGGTCGGAGCAACCTGGGCCAGTGGAAGCTGTCCCTGCCCATGGCAGGGAGTTGGAACTGGATGATCTTGGGTCTTCTCCATGTTTTGTCTCCTGCCCTATCAGCACTGCACCATTTGCAGCATTTGCAGCAAGCTGGCTGAAGGTCCTTATAAAATAATTTGTGATGTTGAACTTTTGCTCTCACCAACCTTTTCTCCCATCACAGCACAGAGACACAAATTCAAGGAAACTTAAACATAACCAGAGGTGCCATTTGTTACTTAAAAATGTAACAGGGACAGAATGATGTAGTGGAGGAAGAACTGCAGACCAAGGACTCAGGAGAGAGGATTTCTGGCTGATAGTTTAGAGGATGAACTTGTACAAATCATTTCACTCCTGCATTCTCCTGTAAACATGCTGATAAAATGAGCACAACAGGGTATAATATTATTCTCATTGTCCTCTAGCAAGTATTTCCAGGCTAAGCATCTTTTCTTGGTGAGTGAGCAAAATTGAATAAACCATGTTTTTCCCAACTTTCAGCCTTAAAAAGCTATTTTGATTGCAAAAAAAAGCTAGAGAGAGGCAATAAAGCTGTTATGACTGGAATCAACAATCAACACAAAGACCATGAAAAGAATATATGTATATATAAATAATAATCACTGCTTGTCTGGATTTACTGGAGCTACATGTGCACTTCAAGAGGGAGAAAGAGGAGCTGTGTTATAGGAGATCAGCCATTGACCTTCTCTTTGTTACAAAGAGTTGCAATTAATTAAGTTTTAATGATGCATTCACCTTTATTCAGCCAAGAGGATAATGTGCTGCTCTATACAGTTATATTATCTATGTAGTTATTTAAAAGCAGCATGCTGCCTTTATGTATCATCATTCCCACACCTCTTTTTCCTTCTGCTTCAGCACAAGGGAAAAGTATAAAGTGGGAAGAGATAATCATGTCTTGGGGGAAAGATTCTGAGTGTAGGAGGCACCTCCTGCCCACCCAAACTACACCTGAGCTTTTTACTGTAATATTTAGTTCCTCTTTCCTGAATTTCCACTTCATATATTCAATAGAGTCCAAGATTTAAAATCCTCTCATCCCAAAGCAGGTGTCTGGAAGAAGGCAGATGACTCACATTTTAAGAGATTTGTGCCTCTGCAATGACTAGAGAGACCTGCATGGAATTATTTGCTCATCTAAACCATAAACATCTAAATTTGGGTGCCATAAAGTCTCTCTGGGCAGAAAGTGGTTGTTGAGGGTCCCTCTGAAACTGGAAAACTCCCTCTGAAACCCATTCCAGGCACAAGGGAGGTGCATGTGCCTGGTACAGCACAAGGCCTGTTATCTGCTGTAAATGCTGTGAAAGGTCATGGCATGGCACTAATATCATAACATAATCTTCTATTACCCCAATAAATAATTATTTGTACCTCATGTGTCTTTATTTCATGAGAAATGTACATTATTGCTGGATTTCCCAGTGTCTTGTGTGGGAGAAATCTGAGCACTCTGTTCAACTCCTCTGGTTTCCTGAACATCCTGCAACCAGTTGTGGGGTGCTCAGAAATCCTTCACATGACACTCTACAATACATCTTATCCTTGATATTAATGGAAAACCCTTGCTAATTTAAAAATGGGAAGGGTTCTATTCTGGGTACTAGAAGAGGGAATCAGAAGCACAACACATGAACCAGGTTGTTGGACTGCACAGCTTTGCACAGTTAAACACAGGTGGAACCAGGAGCAGGACTTTACCTAGAACAAGATACAGAAAATTGCTCCCAGTCTGAAAAATGAATATAAATATGTATATGAAGATAATCTCCTCGAGATTTAGTTACACAGAAATGTGATAAACCTTGATGATCTCACTAGGAGGTGGAAATTTAGATAATATTTAAGGCATAAATACTTTACACACTTTGAGTATCATTTTGTTGGATTCTTGAGAGCAAAATACCAGAAAGAACTATGTGAGCTTTTAAATTCATTATGAGAGGCTGTTCCAAGCATGGAGACACACAAAAGAATAAACAACAAAGAGCAAGGTGAGACATGATAGAAAAAAAGAGCATGGACAGGATTTGTCATCAGATAACTGTGGTTGTATTTATTAAACCTGATTTGATGAGGTAGAATTTAAAGAGATAAGAATAAGATTCATCTGACCAAATAGAGATGTCTGCAACATCTCATGGGGCATTGATGTGACAATTCCTGTGGGACTGTTACCTGGATCTCCTCACTGTGAGCAGAGAGCAAAAGGAGCTGGAAGGGCAGAGTTCCTCTCATAGAAATGGATATGGCAAATGAACATTAGCTGATTTACACTTTAGTGATAAATCTGTAATGGGAACTCAAAGTGACCAGTTCAGTTGTAAATGCCACCACTGACAATTTCCCAAGTTGATTATGATTAATACCCACTTTTATAATTTACCTGAAGTCAAATAGCAAAAATATCTGAGAACAAGGAGAGCACCGAGGTGTGTAAATGCCTCCTTTAACCCTTAGAAATCAGATCCAGTTTCTTCAAATTCAAATCTAAATAATAAATCACAGAAATTAAATCTTCTTCCAAAGCCAATCCCTCTACCCTCATTTCACTCTGTGCTTGATCTGCTTGGGTTATTTATGCTCTTGGTGAACAACCAAACGAGATGAGGAGCTCTATGTGCAGCCACTGGTTTGGCTGTAATTCTATTAAACACCACATTTAATGATTATCTGTGCAGAAGTTCTGTGAGATGTGGGAGGAATGAACTGACTGTTAATCAATAAAGTGTAACTTCTGAAATCATGATGTGGCAGCTTTTAAAGATGCCACAAATCCTTCTTTTCACTTAGATTCCTTTTCACCCTTTCTTCCCCCAGCCTTCTGTATATGACAGACTGCTGTGGGCTTCCTACTGCTTATGTAGGACTGAAGCAAACTTTGTTCTAACTGGGGAAACTCTGGTGTTCTTCTCTATTTATAAATTAAATAAGTTATTTCTCTGCTGCCCTGGTCTGGTGATGGTACCTGAGCAAGCCAGGAAGCAATTTTGGATACAAGCCCCTTCTGCCCTTGGCTTTGATGTTGGTGGTGAAAACATCTCCAGTCCTTCCCAAAGCAGCTGCCATGGGAGTCACAGTCATTGCAGCTGCCTCTGTGCCACATGGGAGAGGGAAATTCAGCTTTCAGCACTGATTATCCTTCACTGAGAGCTCTTTCCCGTGATTTCCAGAGTGGAAATGAAACATGGAAATTCTGTCAGCCTTCCCATTTCCCCAAACTTTCTGTGGAAAACCACTCTGATGTCCTTCCAATTCCTAATAGAGGAATATTAGCCATTATACCAGTGAAAACACTGTCCTAAAAAATCACCAAAACTATACATTATAATGTCACTAATACATTATAAACACAATAAGTATAATATAAACACTATATAAATATAAAATATAAAAAATAGAGGATATCTATGATGTACTTATTATAGATATAATGCTATGCAATTAAAATTATATACATGCAGACACAATGATTGGGATTTTTATGCAATCATAAGTTGTTATCTCGCAGTTCCCCCAATTCCAAAATACATTTTGTGTTAAAGGAACACCTCCAGCTACCAGCAGGTTGAATTTTATCTTTCCATGCCTCAGCTGCTGAAGAACCAACACACACTTATCTCTACAGAGTGTGCACAAGTCATAAGTGCTATTATAGAAAATCAACACAATAAATAGCTCCTTTGTTGAACTATTGGAAAATGATGAAGTTATTATTTACAATCTATAGAGTTCTCCTTGTCAGCATTTCAAGCAAATTAACAACACTTTAACACCCAGAGTGCAACTGGAGTATGGTTGGTACATAACACACAACCTGGGAGAAGTGGAAATGGCTGTGACAGAAGGGTGGGAGGAAAGCACAAAAATATGAACAGTTAAAATGCCTCTTTTAAACCCAAATTAGAGCATGGAATGTATAGTCGCTGGAGGATGCAGAAAACAACCTGATAAAATGTGCAGTTTCCAAAGAATTCCATCTGAAAATAGGAGGTAAAATATGATGGTCTGTGCCAACAGATCTTTCTTTCTTTCTTTCTTTCTTTCTTTCTTTCTTTCTTTCTTTCTTTCTTTCTTTCTTTCTTTCTTTCTTTCTTTCTTTCTTTCTTTCTTTCTTTCTTTCTTTCTTTCTTTCTTTCTTTCTTTCTTTCTTTCTTTCTTTCTTTCTTTCTTTCTTTCTTTCTTTCTTTCTTTCTTTCTTTCTTTCTTTCTTTCTTTCTTTCTTTCTTTCTTTCTTTCTTTCTTTCTTTCTTTCTTTCTTTCTTTCTTTCTTTCTTTCTTTCTTTCTTTCTTTCTTTCTTTCTTTCTTTCTTTCTTTCTTNCTCTTTTTCTTTCTTTTCTTTCTTCTTTTTCTTTCCTCTTTTTCTTTCCTTCTTCCTTCCACTTTCTAGAGATGCTCATCTCTCAGCCTTGACTACAGAAAACACCTGTTTCATCCAGCCCCTCCTTCAGTGCTGATCCCCACCCAAAAGGATAAAATAAGCTCCATTAAATTAAATCATTCCTATCTACAAATTGCTGTCTGACTCTTTGCAAAGGCATGTGAATTTATTGTCATGATAATGGCAAACTCTGCAAAGGATATAATATATCCTTGTTATTCATATCTTAAAAATATTGGCTGGCACACACGGTTCAGTAACTATAACAACACTGATAAATTTGAAAATAATGGCTCTTATTTGGTTAGAGCAAAAAGGTCAAGGATTGAACACTTGGAGCACAAACAGGAAGGGCCAATTTTGAGGACTAACTGCTGGAATTGGTGGTGTTAACATTCCCCATCCTGATAACATTCAGCCCTGGACACAAGGGAGCCATTAGGGGTTGAAAAGAAAAAACACTTCTCTTGAGTAGCAACCGGGAGGCATAAAATTTCTGATTTCTATGAAATGTCCAATTTCCTCGTATTTTTCTCCCAACCTCTGAATGATATCATTTTTTTTTTCCTTAAAATCACCACAATGACCTGACAACTTTCCCAGAACTGGGCTAACAGACCATAGTGTGAGTCCACACATGGACAAATATTGACAAAGAACATGCACATAAAAATTTGCTCTGCCCCATTCTGTGCCTCCACCCTGATTGTTGTTACCAGTACTTGTGGTAGGCTTTTTATCAGAGGATTAAATACCCTGATATTGCCTCATGCTGAGCAAACAGTGACTGAAATCCCAGGAAAATATGCCTGACTGTTTTGAGTTTGGGCACATCATGGCTATGCTGAAGTCTGTCTGAATTGTTTTTAAATCAAAAGAATATTTTGGCAGTACATGTGGGTGCTGTGAAAACCTGGGCATCCTCTTTTCTGCAGTGGGAGAAAACAGGTGAGATTGTGCTCAGCTGCTTTCTGGGGGAAGTTCAATTAAGACAATAGAGATCTTTATAATTATTTTCTGATTTACGTTGCAGGCCCTGCAGGTTGAGTCTCCTCTCTATGTTTTACTCCCCTTTTAGGAGCAGTCCAAGCAGAGCTGGGCAATAACTCCATGAGTTTCCCACAGCCTTCCCAGCATCTACACTTGGTGTTCCCTCTCTTGCAGCTGAGGAAGAAAAAGCAGCTCCTAAATCTCTGGCACCTCAGGCTTTCCCCTCTGCTCCCAAGCACACACATGCTGGATCATGTGAGGGGTGTAGGGATCTGACATGCCAGAGACTGTGACAGATGACATGTGGTGCTATGAGCTCTCATTTCCCAGCCTCAGGAAGTGCTGGAATGTTTCTCAGAATTGGTTTGCTGTTATCTCATGTGCTTGGCACTTTCAAACACTGTGTGTATGCAGCACGATCACTTTACAGATTATTAAATCAAGAAGACCATGGAAGTCCTCTAGACTAATTTTCTGCTTAGCATAAATCATTAGCTCTTCCTAAATTAACTCCTGTTCAATTAGTACTTATTTATGAGGGAATAACCCCAAACAAATTAGTGGGAAAAAAAGCCCAGAAGTCAAACTCGGTTTGTATCCCTGAAGTGCCTCACATCCCAAAATTAGTTGTTCCAATTGGTATCTAGACCCACATTGTGCAAAAAAAGACACTTCAACCAAAAAGATGAACTTCAAAAAGTAATGTTAGAACAAATTTCTGTGCTATTGCTGCTTTAACCTTGATATCTTTGTTAGTTATGGTAAAATGTTAGTTCTGATAAAATAATTGTCGATCAAGGTAATTTTTGCATGACCAAGAGAAGGACGGTTGAGTTCACAACTTTTTGCTTTTAAATAAACACATTAAAAATCACACTGGTTATTTAATATTGTTTCTATTTTTTGACTACTCTTGGAAGGTAATTTTTTGCTCTGTATCTTTTGAATACTATTATAAATGTTTGTTGGTTCTGATGTTGATTGTATCTTAATGGCAGGCTAACTCATCCCAGACTTCATTGCTACTTTATGGACTATTGTTAACTGAGAATTGCTTGGTGAAAGCACAAGTTATTCCTTTCTTAGCCAACTGAAACTTGATTTATGTATTTAGTTTTGTTCTGATACAGATTGCCTGTATCCAGAAGAATTGGGTGGGTTTTTTGACACGATTTTAAAGCTGTAAAAGTTTAATGATACAAATGGTGAGGGGAAGATAGAATTTCTTATTTCTTACACATAACTCCTACAAGGATGGAATGCATAATTCCCATTAACAAATCAGTAAAAATTAGTAAGGGGGACACCAGACCCACAAAAAAACCCTCATATGGTGTTTCTTATAAATATCTATATAATCTCTACTAAGTGAGGAACAAAGTGAAAGCACGTTGAACGCAGTGAGAGAAAACACTTATGGAAACTCTACAGCCTGGGACAGAGCTGGTTTGAGACACAGGTTGGACAGGGGTAGAGACATTGCCATGGGGAAATAACACCATCCTTCTGCTATTTTCCTTCCTGCAGAGCTGTGGAAAGCCTTTTGGAAGGATTTGGAAGGATTAGTGGTGGCTACTCCTAAAGGATCCTTGTGCAAAACCAGGCGCTGACTCTACTCTTCTTACACTCAGTGAGTCTGATCATTGCATCTGCCTTTCCAGCTCAGCTCCTTTCCCTCTATAAGAAGAATATAAAGGAATATATGAAATCAGAGCTGACAAAATTCCCTATGGAAATGCCCTTTTTAGGGTTTAGCTGGAAGATTTAGCACCTGAGAGACGCAGACTTCTGAGGTGACTCCAGAAGGCAGAAGGGGTAAATGATTTCTCTTTTATGCTTTCCTGAGATGGTGGATAAAGGAATCCTACTTAGGCAGCTCCCTCAGCTGCTCCTCACCAGACTTGTGCTCCAAACCCTTCCCCAGCTCCGGTGCCTTCTCTGGACACGTTCCAGCCCCTCAATGTTCTTGTCATGAGGGGCCCAAAACTGAGCACAGGATTCAAGGTGTGGCCTCCCCAGTGCTGAGAACAGGGGGACAATCACTGTCCTGCTCCTGCTGGTCACACTGTTTGATTAAAGCCAAGAACCTTTCATTGATTTCCGTGGACTTTAAAGGTAACCCATCCTCATTATTTTAAATGAGCCTTGGAATCTCAGTGCAAGCACTGAAAAGTTGTCTTAAAAGTGAACAAAGGAATTTTTAAGCAATACCTTAGCAGTGAAATAATGAGCAAAATGTCATTGATTTTGTTACTGTTGGAAGAGTTTATTTATTGAAGGTATTTTTAATAAAGATTGAAGTTCCATTTTAAAATAGCAGTCTCTGAACTTACACAAATATGTGTTTTCATCCAGAATAAAATGTCACCTTCTGTTACTGAGAAATTTGGTAGATATTGGGAGAAAGGAGTTGTTGCATCTTGTTTGAGCAGACATGAGTATCATCTAGCAAAACAAAAGCAAATAAAATGGTTTGGTAGGAGTTCCATTCATCTCTAGTTTTCAAAGCAATATATCATTAAATTTCAGGTACTTGGTTCAATACATTTGCCACATACCCAAAGTCGTCCTCATTCAGTCCATGCAGAGGCAGCCTGAGTTTATTGCATGATTTATCTCCTCCTAAAGCAGACATCTGAAACACAGTGGGTGAAACAAAACTTAAAATTTTGTTTGTTAAAACAAAAGACTGGTTTTTTCCCTTGCCTTGATCACAACAGCAAGGATAAATCCAGAGATACACATCTATGGTGTGTGCACCTATGGATGGATAATTTTCTTAAAATAGGCATCTTGCTCTACCAGAGATAACCTGTGTATCCCTCTGGGACCTCACCTCCTTACCAGAAGGTTCCAGGTCTCCTGTAGGTCAGGTCTCCTACCTTTCAGTCCCTTTCAGATACTGATTTTATCCATGGGGATATTCATTAGCACTTAGATACCTGTTATAGACAAGTGAATAACCACTTCAGAGTGAATTGAGATGAATTCTGTGACTGATGCAGAATACTTTGATAGGATTTTCCTAACTTAAAACTGGATGTGTAGGCCAAAATAATTTGCATCCATTTGAGTGACCCTTTATGGCCCCAAGCTACTGATGGGCATCCAATTTTTTGAGGTTTCAGGTCCAGCTATCCCACTTAAATTTCCACAGTGAAGTCTCTTGTCTCCATTACAAGTCGGTCCTCATCGTGATGTTGACCATGACCTTATCTAACCCCTGGAGAAATCAGGCTTCTCCATGTTCCCCTATCACTGCTGGGCTAAATTATATGTGAATAAAGTCCCAGGGCACAGGAGAAGTGGGATGTGCAGCCCTGGAGTATGAGCACAAAGAGTTTCTGTGATGACATTTTGTCTGACTAAAGAGGCCTTGACCTTGGTGTAGAAGTAATTCGTGTTTCCTCAAGATCCCTTCACCCTGCAAGAGAGGCTTTGAGTGGTGTCCCTTCAAATGAGACATGAAATGACTTGCAAGCCTTGTATTTATTTATTTATCTTCTGTGAAGGGGAGAGACCTCTGAGTGTAATGTGCTCCCTGCTACTCGTGCTGTGAAATTCAACCTCAGGACTCACTGCTCAGTGTCCAGGAAGCATTAAAACTTTTTCAAGTTGCTAAAGATGGGAGAGAATGATTTCAGACCATGCAATCTTCTCCCACCTCTACCCAGTTTCTTGCTGATATAACATCTACAGTAAGTTCTGCATTTTGGGATGTGGGTTTTGAGGGTTTTTTCACTTCAGAATATGCATCTTGCTTAGAGTTGACACTTATCAGACCATAACTGACATTATAATTTGTACATTAATGGTCTTCTCATTTTGAATGTTACTTTAACAGGCTATTTTTCCTTAAAGGACTCCCGGGGAAGAGTGGTGTTAGGAACAGCAGGAATTCCCTGCTGAAAGAATATGAATCTACATCCCCCTCCTAACAGGGACATCGATTTCCCATCTGCAGATATCAAATCTGCAGAAGGATGTGCAAGTGGAAGAGGGACCTTCCTACACTCTCCCTGTCCCCTTTGCTGCAGAAGAACATTCTGGATTGCTGCAGGAAAGAGAAATGGTGCTTGAGGCCCTGTTGGTGCTTCCCACAGCAGCAAATCCATCTTGGCTTGTTCCTGGTACAAGGCAAGCAGCCCCTGGCAGGTACCTTGGGGGTATTACATCCCTTGCATGATATAATACCTCTTCAAACAGGTCTTTTTGATGCCTCTGCAGAAGTCTGAGCCTCAAAGCATGTATTTTATTATTCTTAAATTAATACTTCATTATTAATACTTTATTGTTCAACACACACTATGAGAACCCTGAGTATTTCTGAAATGCTTTTATGTTCCAGCTCATTTTTGGTTCTTTAAAACTTCCACTTCCCAGTTTCCTGGGGTGATGAGATCTATTATCTGCCTCATAATGGTGTAAAAAAATATCCCTGCCTTTCATAATCACACTGAAAGGTGAGGAACTAATGACTAAACTGTCTGACCATGCAAGTCAGCCAAGCTTAAATCACTGATTTATGGCAAAGGCAGTGTCAGTCAGGCAAACTACAAGTGGATATTTGCTCATTTATAGTGGGGCAGTGGGCAGATGTGGCTAAGGATGAGCTGCCTCACTCCATGAGGCAACTGCTGACTGCTGAAACTGTTTTTTCTCCTGGAAAAACACCGCTGAGGAGGAGCTGTGACCTTCTGATCTGCTGTTTTGCCTCCCACATTACTTAAGCCCTCACTTACGTCTGTTCATTTGTTTCTTCTTGACAGATGGCCTGATACAGCCCCTAATTCTTAACAGCAAAGCAGCAATAAATATTTTTTCCACCTTTCCTCTTTTTCCTAATCTATTTTACAGTACTTCAGAATGCCAGAAGTACTGTTGTAAATTTGGTTTTAATGGTACCCCTGGAATCCCATGAATTAAAGTCAGTTGAAGGAGAATATGTGATATTTTATTGCGATATTAAGGAGTGTCTCCCAGGTTAAGCAGTTCTATTTCACTATGATGTTTCTTCTGCATTTTCATTCTTTTCTGGCTCTGCTACAGCTTAACAAGATGTTTCTATCTGTAATTTAATTCTTCCAAAATACTTTCCCTTACGTTTTGACACACAAATGTCAAAATGAACTTTCTGGTGGGATTTGAATAAGTATTAGTTCAAATTTTAGGATTGGGATTTTAAAAGCTTAAATACCAGCTAGAATCCATTGTTCATTGTCCTCCATATTCACCAGTAAGTGGGCAGAAATAAAATCTTATTGAGCACATCATCATATTGACCAGACTTCTGCAGCCCAGAGCTGTCAGTCTGATTCTGGGCTGGGTATACCCCAAAATCACAGAATATGCTGAGTTGGAAGTGACCCACAAAAATCATCAAGTCCAACCCTTATCCCTGCACAGGACCATCCCCAAGAGTCACATCCTGTGCCTGAGAGGGTTGTTCAAACACTTCTTGAGCTGTGTCAGCCTTGGTGCTGTGCCCACTGCCCTGGGAGCCTGTTCAGTGCCAACCATCCTCTGGGGAAGGAACCTTTTCCTAATGTCCAACCTAAACCTCCCCTGACACAAGTCCAGGACATTCCCTGGGGTCCTGTCCCTGGTCCCCACAGAGAAGATATCACTGCCTGCCTCTCCCCTGAGGGAGGGGATTGGTGGTCAAGCCAGTGCATAAAGCTGCTAACACCTGACCTTTGTAGCATAGTCCAGCCTGTTTCCAGGCACCCAACAGACTTTTGGGTGTTATAGATCTGGAGGAGTTCAAGTGCTCTGGTAGCTGAGTCTCTGACCCTTCATGGGTAGCAGGTCACATCCCCAGTGTCCACGCTGCAGAGTCTGGCTCAGAGCAGTGCTCTGCATCCAGCCAGAGGTACCAAAGCTCCTGTCATCTGACCTTACCCTGGTCCTGCTGGAGCCCATGATCATCACAAGTGTGACCAGCAGGTTGAGGGAGGGGATTCTCCCCCTCTGCTCCACTCCTGTGGGACCCCCACCTGCAGTGCTGCCCCCAGCTCTGGGAGAACCAGCATAAGAGGAACATGGAGCTGCTGGAGCAGGGCCAGAAGAGGCCACAAAGATGCTTAAGAAGCTGGGGCACATATACTATGAAGATGGGCACAGAGAGTGGGGGTTGTTTAGCCTGGAGAAGAGAAGGCTCCAGGGAGATCTTACAGCCACTTCCAGGCCCTAAAGAGGCTCCAGGAGAGCTGGAGAGGGATTGGGGACAAGGGATAGAGTGACAGGACAAGAGGGAATGACTTTAAACTCAGAGTCTAGGTTTAGATTAGAAATCAGGAAGAAATTCTTTAATGTGAGGATTTTGAGGCCCTGGCACAGGTTGCCCAGAGAAGCTGTGGCTGCCCCCGGATCCCTGGAAGTGTCCAAGGCCAGGTTGGACGGGGCTTGGAGCAACCTGGGCTAGTGGAAGGTGTCCCTGCCCAAGGCAGGGGGGTAGAATGAGATGATCTTTAAGGTCCCTTCCAACCCAAAGCTCCTATAGTTTTATGATTCCTGTCTCTGATTTTTTCCTTGGTGCATCTCTACAACACAGTTCCCCTTTGAATGCTCTGAGACTTTGTTGCTGATGGTTTTAAACCACTCAGAACGTGCTACAAACTCTGTGGATTCTGCTAAAATGAGGATGAGTCTCCTATTGATTGCATCCAGCAGGGTGGGCACTCAAGCATCACAATAGGTAAAGCTCTTATCTGGTACTAGAACACACTGTTCTGTCTATTAATGCAGTTAAAAACACTTGCCATAGTTGGCTCATTCCCTTGAACTATAATAGGAAAGCAGTAGAATCAATACATTTGACATATTTTCCATTACCACAGTAAGGTCAAAGTAATTGTTCATGAATTCCTGTGCTGCCAGACACTGCAGCAGCAAAATATGTTGAATAAACACAGTAGGTCTTCGGCTCAGTGAAATGATCTCATTATGAGGGCAAGATCTAATGGTTGAAAAAGAGCTAAACAGGAAAATAACCAGGATAACCCAGCTGTGGGTGATGTGCCACAGAAATTCCATTCCCAAATTATGCCATTCATGCTTTGCTTGAGTGTCTGCATCATATTGGAATGCTCCTGAAGCCGAGATTTTTTGACTTAAGAAAACTTAATTTCCTTTTTTGTGGTGGAAAGAAGAAAACCAGTAATGTTTAGGCTGTGGAGCACAGTTCCTATCAATTCACTTGAACTCTTGCTCTCAGGATCTCTCAGTTTTCTTTCTCAATGTCTTTCTTGCAGTGAGGGGCCCAGAACTGCCCCCAGGATTTTTGAGGTGTGTCCTCCCCAGTGCCCAGCACAGGGGGGACAATCACTGCCCTGGTCCTGTGGCCTCACTAGTGCTGATACAGCCAGGATGCCACTGGGTTTCTTGGCCACCTGGGCACACCTGGGCTCATGTTCAGCCCCAGGTCCTTTCCCACTGGGAAGCTTTCCCATCACTCATCCCCAAGCCTGTGGCACTGCACGGAGTTGTTGTGACCCAGGTGCAGGACCCGACACTTGGTCTTGTTGGACCTCATACCTTTGGCCTCAGCCCATCAGCCCAGCCCCTCCAGATCCCTCTGCAGGGGCTTCCTACCCTCCATCAGATCATCACTCCCACCCAACTTGGTGTTGTCTTCAAATTTACCGAGTCCAAATCATTGATAAAGATATTAAACAGAACTGACCCCAACACTGAACACCACTTATCACCAGCCACCAACTGGATTTAACTCCATTCCCCACCTCTCTTTGGGGCTGGTGATCCATTCTAACCACTAACAACTTCCCCTTAGATTATTGGGGTTTCATTCTGTTCCCCACCCATCTTCCAGCTCAGCAGTCTGGGTACCCAGAGAATAAATGGTCTTATTGTTGTACTAAAGGCTGAGGCAAAGGAGGCATTAAATACCTCTACCTGTCCCTCATCCTTTGTCACTTGGCTTCCCACCACATCCAATAAAGGATGGAGAACTTTTTTAGCCCTCCTGTTGCTGCTGATGTATTTATAGAAATGTGATTTTATTGCCTTGCTGCAGTAACCACATTTGTTTCTATCTGAGCTTTGACCCTTCTTTCTCTCTGCACAACCTCATGACATCCTTGCGTTCCTCCCAAGTTACCTGCCCCTTGCCCCAAAGGTCATAACCTCTCCTTTTATTCCCTTGAGTTTCACCCAAACTCTCTGTTCAGCCAGGCTGGTTGTCTTATTTTTATTCTTTTTAAAAAATTTTCTACCTTTTCCTTGCTTTAAATCTTGTGAGTCACAGGCACTGATCTTGTTTTTGTGTTATTTCTCCTTTCCTCTGCTGGGACCACTGGAAAGCTACTGAGCAAAATTTCTCCCCAGAAGTTCCTGCTTTCCACTGACCACTCCAGCAGCTGTGCAGAGTCATAGAAATGAACCTTTAAATTTGATTTTCTCAAAGAAAACATAAATTTTGAAGCTCTCTAATTAAAGAACACTTTTGTGTGTTTGGGATGAGTTCTCGAGGGTTCCACATGGCTGAGGGAAGGGAGGCTGAGGAATCAGGGATCTCAGTCAGACTGAGGGAGAGTGTTTGCAACTGAGAAAGGAAAAGCAGCTCTCTTTTCTTTCTAGGTATTATGAAATATCCTGCTGTGATTGCCATGTCTTTTATCTTAAACTGCCTTAGCCTAGTTCTTAAAGATATGAAGTTTCATAGATAAGCTGCTCATGAATCTGAATTTGTGATGATGCCCAAAATACAACAAGGGGAAGAGTTAGGTGAGTAAAATAAGGGAGAGTATAAACCAAAATGAAGGTGAATATAAAGTTATTTATATGGCTATTTCTTAGTGAGGGGTAGAAAGGGTCATTTCCCAGCAGAAATAGTGGTTAATATTACTGGGAATAGCAGATTTCTGGGATGTTCATGCTGGGTATGCCATTTACAGATGTCCTGGGCTTGTATTGCAGATCAGAACCTTCCAGGGCACAGGTTTATTAGACCTTTACTAGTTTTGACATAATTGTCATATAACAAAGAAAGAACAAAATCACTGCTCTGGGCAAGAGNTGTAGCTTATCTTCAGCCTGCTCTAAACAGAATATCTGCTGCTTTTTGATGAAATTTATACTGTTTGCAAGGATATTCAGGCTCACCTACCTCAGCACCACATCCCAACACCTCTGGGTTATGTCCTGTCTCCTCATAATTGTCCATATAACAAAGAAAGAGCAAAATCACTGCTCTGGGCAAGAGAGTAACACAACTTCTTCTGAAAGAACTTCAGAGTTGATGTCTTGGATTGCTTTTATTCTTGCACTCACCTTCCTGTCCTAATTTTGGGAAGGAATTGAGGCAAAATCAAGCAGAATCAACATAGTAAATAAATAATGCCTTGTCTTTATATAGCTTTTCTTGTACAACAGTCCCACGGGGTCCTTGTGACGGAGTTATTTCGGGCATTTGGCACCTTATGTAACAGAGCTGTCCTACTGCTGACTTTGGGATTGATTCCTTTTGGCCTCCAAATGCTCTGCTAACAGTTTACACCACAGATCAGAAGCTTCTTCTGCTGAGTTTTAGTGGGGGTTTCATGGGTTACTTTCAAATGCCCAAAGGTAAAAAGAGGAGTCCTGCTTCTTCCAGGTGAGTTGGAGCTGACAGATTGATCCCAATAAGGGAAAAATGTTGGAATGACAGAGTTCTCCCCTCTTCCACTGCTTTCTGACCACGGCAGCAATTCTATTTGTGTGAAATATCCTGTACAACGTGAAGGAAGAGAAATTAAATTCACGATTTTGTGAGCGTTTAGTTTGCTGTTTCTTAATTAGGGGTTGGATTCATAACACAGATGACCGAAATTAATTGTCCAACTTATCACCCCAGACATCTTTTATTGCTGAAAGAGAGGATAAGGCACCTCTAAAATATAACTTTTATTACCCAAAAAGGGGTGTTCAAAAGAGGTGGAGTGAAAAACCTTCTGCAGATGTTCCATAGGTTGTGTGTTGTGCTCATTGCATCTATAAAGTGAAACACTCAGAAGTTTAATTCTATAGAAAATAGCTTATCTTCTGAATAAAAGTAATAAATTTTAGATACAAAGACATTTCTACACTCAATTCTATTTCAAAAGGTAGCATTTTCCTGGTTTATGTTTGTCAAACCTTAAGAAAATTTTTCATATCACCCTAGTTATTTTTATTTGATTATTTCAGTGTTGTACTTCAACTTGTTTTTTTTTAAAATAAAATAGCTCAATTTGGTTCTTTATTTAAGTCAGACCATCCAGAAATCTCAAAAGTGAGAGATTTTCTTTCACTGCTTTATTTTTTTTACATTACAAGGTAGGTTTTTTTACACGCTTCGGGAAAGAACACAGTGTTCCCCTGAATCCAGGAGAGCTTGTGCCTGATTATACCAAGCTATTTAAATAGTAGTTGTTATTATACTGCAAAATATTGCATGCATTTATTCATCTTTTTTATTCTTATTCTTCCAAGCTGAGGTAATCTACTGTATTTATTGATGTGCAATAAATCATTCTGTTCTATATCCTAATACATCAAAAAAACCCTATACTAGGTGACAAAAAACAAGTACCCATTTAAATGAAGGATATGTTTTTCACAAATGCTATAATGTAAAAGTATAATTACAAAAAGAGTTTATCCTAAAAATGAAATAACTCTGCAAGGTTATTTGAAGAAATATTTAAAATTATTATTTTTTTTTACTTACAAGCCTGTGAGGGACCATTTTTGTCATAAAGTCTAAACATTGAGCCAAAAATGGAGTGTTTTGTGTAGTAATTTGTGGGGTCAGCACAATTAGCCTCCTTTTTCATGTGAAAACAAGTATGACTGAGAAATACAGCACAAAAACATTTGTGAGCTGGCACAGATTAATTAGGAAATCAATTATAAGAAACATGACTGATGGAGGCAGAACAGAAACACCTGTATGACAAACTGGAAAAGATTTGTCTGATCGTATTTACAAGGGGGAAAATTAGTTGTTTATTTGTTCTACTAATGTTAAACTAACAAACTGAGTAGGTTTAAATTTAAAGTTAGGTTTTGGGGTTAAGCTTGAGCAAAGCCAAGGGGCAGCCAATAACGTCTTATCCCTCTTCCTTCCTTTGCTCTGTCCCTTACAGAGCAGCTTAATCCCAGTCCTGATCTAAGGAGTCGCCCAGTCCTGGAGCTTTTCCCAGCAGGCAGAACGGATGATGTTACCACAATAATTTGGGGGGAAGAACTGAATTCAGTCATCTATATGTTGCCTGTTTTAAAGACCAAATAAAATTCACTATTTTATTATTTCCTTCTGTAGTTACAGTCCGTGGATCCTTCTCTCACATCCAGTTGTGAGTGTTTTGGCGTAATATTACAAGGTCAGGGTCATGTGCTGTTTCCTAAATCTCACAGAATTTTAGTTGTTTCCCCCTAAATTTATCAACTTAAGAGCAAGCTGTGGGATGCTTGGCATTTAGAACCTTGCACGTGTTCTGCATATTTGTCCTGTGTTCAAGAAACCTGGCCCTGTTGTGACCTGTGGACTAAAGACATGAATTTGTGTGACAGGGAATGGTGGAGCAGAATCTTTGCTGCAGGCATGAGACCTCAAACAGAAGAAAATTAAGCTGCAATGTCCCACAGCGTCCACAGCCCTGGTCTGAAGCTTTTGCCAGCACCATGAAGAGCATCTCCTGTAATCCACAGAGCAAGTGTGGCAGAAGGAAATTGTTGGCAACAAGAATAGGAGAAGCTTTGCATTCCTGATTTTGTGTTTCTTGGTGAAAGCCAACTCTTCCTCAACAGCTGTCCCCAGTAAAATCACTGCCAGTCTCTTCCTCTGCTGAGATGCTCCCTCAACGTTGTTATGTCTTAAAAAATTAAAAATGCTTTCCCCATCATTCAGAAGTTTTCCCCAGAGCAACAACTGCCCTGATCACCCCCATAACCACATCTCTGGCTGCTGAGTTCCAGTCAGGGGAGGAGAAATCTTATTTGCTCACACATTAGAGTTTTGAAAAACTTTTACTGCTGTGGAAGAAATCCAAGAAACATCAGGTTCAGCTGATCTGTCATGGACCACATCAGCCAAATTCCTTTGGTGCACACCGTGTGTATGGAGCTAGATTACAACAGTGGATTTTTTTGGGAATGGTTTATCAGTTCCTTGCAGCCAGGATTCAAACTTCCCCTTTCTGCTTTCCTTTGCTGCGTGTAAAACTCCATTTCCTTCCCTTTTTCTGGGGAGAGAAGATAAAGTGATTCAGAACTGGGCAGTGTTTGTTGGGGCCAGCAAAAAGCCCTGAGGAGAGGCTGACAAAAAAGGAGAAATACATGGATTTGATTGGGTTTCTTGTCTGTTAGTCATAGTTTTAATGAGGAGAGTGTAGTTACCTGAGAACAATCATGATCAAACTGAAAGAGGGGAAATTTAAGTTAGATATTAGGAAGAAATTCTTTAATGTGAGGGTTTTGAGGCCCTGGCACAGGTTNGACGGGGCTTGGAGCAACCTGGGCTAGTGGAAGGTGTCCCTGTCCACAACAGAGGGTGGAAAAAGGTGATCTTTGAGGTCCCTTCCAACCCAAACCATTCTGGGATTCTGTGTTTCATTACTCCAACGTTGCATTTAAGAATGTTGGCATCACCCCTTGTGCAGCACACTGGTACCTCGAGTTATACCTGACTGCTCCATCCCTTTTCCCACAACTTCTCTTTTCCTTTCCAGATGGATTGAACTCCATGACTTGGGAGGTGTGTGGGCAAAGAGAGGGAGAAAAAAGAGGAATTTTGTGAATGGAGTTGGGGAAAGGCTGCAAGGTGAGGGGATGTGGATCATGTGCTTTGAA
This sequence comes from Pachyramphus minor, assembly GCA_013397135.1. NCBI lineage: Eukaryota > Metazoa > Chordata > Aves > Passeriformes > Tyrannidae > Pachyramphus > Pachyramphus minor. The sequence continues at coordinate 35,878 of VYXB01006626.1, forward strand.
TTCAAAACAAAAGGTGAGAGAAAGAAGCTTGAATGAAATCAAACCCTCCACAGGAGTGTTTGATAAGCTCTGGGTCATCAAGGCAGAGGGTGAGAAATGATGCTGCAAAGTTTTATTAGAAGTAAAGATCTCTGCAAGGGCCACGAGAGCTGTGGAAATTAAAAAACATTAAGGCTTGAAACAGCAGTGATGAGGGACAGCAAACATCTACACTTGAGCTTAGTGGAACTGTAGAGTTGGCTGGAATTTAGAGATTTCTGAGGGGAGGAAAAGCAACTGGCCTTGACAAGTGTCCTTTTGAAACGGCAGATTAAGGGTTGATCTTCCCAGAGTCTGTGTGACAAAGTTGAGGACAAAGCCAGGAGGGCTTAGACAAGATTATATTCGACTGTGAAAATTACCCTAAGCCACCAAGGAGTTCAGCTTGTCTCCATTAGATGAGCTGTGAATCCTGATAAACCCGTGTGCACACTTCAAGCAGCTCGAAACCCGGCCTAACTAACCCCAGACTGGATGGAAAACTGGTGCAAGGTTATTCCAGTTAAACCACAGCACTCAGAGGTGAAACATTAATGCACTAAAATATGAGGCAGAAAGAAAAAAAGAGGATGCATGTTTTGTATTTAAAAAGCCTCCCAGAGATGTGTGTGGTGCAGATGCCAAATCAGCCTCATCAAAGCGTTTCCAGGAGGCTGAGGGCTGATTTTTCTGCTGTTCAGATAAAAAAGCTGGGGCACAGAGAAGCCAAATAATTCTGTGAGAAAACACTAGTAGAAATGAGAAAGCTGAGCTGAACTATAACATTTCTTCCTCATTCTCAAGAATGAACTGAGATTGTAAAATACTCCTGGTTTATTTGTGCTTTGCACATTGTGTCTTCCTATAAAATACCTTTTCTTTTTTTTTTTCATTCTGAAAGGGAAAAGATATTGTTGATATATTTTTCAGACCATATAAACACCTGCTTTTTCTCTCCAAGAACTATTATTTATTCCCCCTTTCAATGAGCTTAATTACATGGTATCTACCAAATTTTATTCTGCTGCATGAGGTCTCTTTGAATCTCTTGGGTAGGTCAAGATGTGAATACGAAACAAATCCACCTATGAAGGATGGGAAATAGAGAACATTCCCCCACATAAACTTGTGCATAATTGCTTTCCTTAAATGGGAACAGAGATTAAAAACTCTGCCAGAAGTCCAAGCTTAAAGGTAAATATTCCTGTCAGAGTCCAAGTAAGGAAAACACTTCTAATTTTATAGCACCTTTCATCCCAGTGTTTCAAAACATCTCTGAGATATTGATCAATTCTTTCTGAGGTATTTTTATAGGTCAGACATGTCAGTGCAAATTTCCCATCATAATGTAAGTGTTGAAAAGCCACCAGAACGGAAAGAATCCTTTTTGTGTTTTGTTTCTAAGTGCTGAAAAAGAGAAATCAAAATAGAAGGGTTTGATTATTTATTTAGTAATGGGGGGGTTTATGTTTATGTGTGTGTTTAAGGGGGTATTTGGTCGTGGATACATAGAGTTCCTGGAATTAAAATTCACACTTTTTATATCATCCTTTTGAAATGAAGTTGTTGGAGCTTCATTCATATTTGTTTAAAGTTCATTTCATAGCAGATCAAATGATGCTGAAATCAAATATTTTAAAGCTTCTTCACATTTTTTCCTCATCCTGATTCCGGCAGTTACTCAGACCCTGTGGCCAAAATTTTTTGTCCTTTTCCTTTGCTTGTGCAAATTGTTCCTTGACCAGTTTTGTTCAAATTGGCATTAGTGTTGTCCATAGGATGTCTTTTCCAACCAGATTCCTTTGGAGTGTGGAGAGTTGAACATGATTATACAAATAGTTGCACTGGTGGGTGTGAGGGTGCAGAGCAGACTACAAGTAGAACGTAAAATGCAACTCAGTCAACCAAAGCCAACCAGAAATTTGGATGACTTAATGCAATTTTTGTAGCCTCTAAATTAATATACTTTTATATTCTGTGGTGTGAACTCAGTATCCAAAGGGATTTTCCCATCTTTTTAAAAACAGAAGTCAGATTTAAGGAGAGCAGCATAAAAGCTGAGACAGCTTTAAAGCAGAAAGATTTCTTTCCACAGCAAAACTTAAAACCAAACAAAATGCAGGATGCCTGAAAGAATCTTTAGTATTCAGGGTTGTAAAACACTACAGATTGGTTTATTACTCTGACAATTGGAAGGAGAGTGCCAATAAAACTTTGCAAGTTCAGACATTTTCTTTTTGTACTTCAATTGAATTCTTGGGGAACAATCTTATGGGAATTATATGTAAATAAGACTTGAAAAGTTGTCTTTTTTTTGTTTTGGTTGGGTTTTTTCCCAAAACAAGTTTTTAGAAAGATTTAACAGTGACACAGGTGTTGTTTAAAAAACCTAAGCTGTAATTATCTGAGACTTGGAGAGTTGCTAATGATGCTCAGAGAGAACGAGAAGCAATTTGGTCGTGCTCTGTTAATGTGTGAAGTGATTTATAAGGGGAGCAGTAATGAATGTTGTCACTCCTAAACAAAACAAAGCACTTGGAAAGAACATTGATCTGTTCTTTTTTTCTCCCCCAGAACTTAGATGGATGAAGATTGTAACATCAGCAAGTTTAAATAAGTTAAGTCTCTGAGTTACCAACTCTTCTTCAAAGATGTTTCTCTGACTCTACATAAACTAGATTTTTTTCTTTTTGCTTCATAATATATTTCAAGTTTGATCCAAACTCTGCCCCAAAGGCAAGTGCACATCCAAATAAAGCAAAATAAACTGGGAATTGCCAATATTAATGTATAGTAATATTATAATCTTATTTAAGGTTACAGTTAGATGCTAATTTTCTTTTATTCCTTCTTTATGTAAAGAGCACCATGGTCTTGTTCAGAAGAAAATTAGCTGAAGTTTATTACTTTCAATCTAAACCAAATTATTCTGCACTCATTACTCTGTTACCTGTGGGTTCATTACCCCATAGGCAAAAACCTGCCCAGGAACTTCTCCCAGAATCATAGAATACCCTGTAGTGCTTCTCCCAGTGTAACCCACAATTTATTTATTGTTACTGTTTCTTTGTCATCCAAAGGAGTTTGAATAATAGGTTTTTAAGTAAATGTGCTATTGTTGATCAGAAAAGGTAGAACAAATCCTGGATATTGCAAAAATTAGCAATGAACAAATACTCTTTTGAGACAGGGGAGTGAATTTAATTTAGAGAATTAAATACATTATTGTGCAAAATATATGTACTATTATGTAAGGTCAAACATAATGAGTTTTACATGGTAATCTTTCATTTTTCAACTAAACACAGGCAAAATACACTGGACCAATATCCTATTCCCTATCTCTTGATCTTAATAAATTCTTCGGTTTATACTCGAATTTGGGGGCATCCCAGATGGACTTCACCAGGGAAAGGATTCCGGGGTCTGGTGAGGATAAAAGAACACACATTTTGTCTCCAGGTTACAGTGGATTTTTTTATTTTTTTTTCCCTGAATATTCACCTCCCCTCCCTCTCTGCAGGACCAGGATGGTGATATCCAACTATCTTCTGCTGTGGGACATCAGTGGACACAGAAGACAAATCATTCCAAGCAGTGTGATAATAAATAAATGATTTAGAACATCACACCTAATTCTTGATCCTGTGCCCTGGCCCAATTTGAAACTGGGAACTATTCCACACCCTAAGAACTTCAGAGTTTTACCCAACTACACAGCAGAACATTTTCACGGGCAGCTGAATGTCATCCAGTGAAAAAGCAAACAAACTGCAGTAATTTCTCTGGCTGTCAAAAGCCACTTGACAGAATTAGCCAAAATTAGAGTCCATATCTCCAGGTTCTGAGCAAATGTGGCTTTAGTGCTCATTTTGCTTTCCTAATTGGAACAAGACACGGGGAAATTGTCTGGATGCCTCCGTGTTAGAAACAAATTAGTTCCCCTTCACAGTCTCTTAAGAAGAACGACTCTCCAAAGCCTCCTGCTTTCTATTTATTTACTGAGGCTCTGCAATTATAGCAAGGCAAATACAACCTGCTAAATACCAGGAATACAAATGGAAAATGAATCTCTGAAGAGCTGCCTTTAGCCACAGACAATAATTTATGTTTCATCAAATTAAAGCATTAAGTTCTACCACGGCATAAGCAAATGTGTTTGGGACTGAAAGCAGTGCCATGACGTGAGAATTCCAGATTCTCAGCTGGCAGAGAGCTGTTGATCACCTGGGATGACCTAATTTGGCTCATGGTCCTCCCTGAGGGGATCACAACAAGCCCCAGACTGACAGAAGTGCTCAGGAATTCTTCTCCAGACGTGGCTGGAAGAGGCACCAGACTTGATGAAGATTGATTCATGCAAAAAGAAGTGATGGGAACGTGGATTAGATGTTGGGATGAGTGGTTCAGTGCTTCACAGCTGGCTCAGATCCAGACACAGCAGACTGACCAGGAGCTCTGCAGGAGCACAGGCAAAATAGGGGAGTTTTAACAAACTCTACCTCATAGAGTCATGGAATCATGGAATGGTTCAGGTTGGAAGGCACCCTAAAGATCATCTGGTTCCAACCTCCCTCTTGGCCAGGGACACCTTCCACTATCCCACCTACTTAGACCCCACCTCCACGTGCTTCTCTCCATCTTAAAATCCAAACTTGCCATGTCAGAGAATGGTCTTTATGGACACATCCTTCCCTCAGCAGATCTATACATGTTATCCAGGTTTTCAAGCCTTTTTCCCTCAGGTTTCCTTTTCTTTTTCTTTCTATCCTCATTTCTCCAACCTCAAAATCCTAAGGATAATGGATTATCTTCCAGTAGCTTCAATATTTCCTTCCTCTCTCTCTCCCCTCAACCCAGAGACCTCTCAGCTACTTTCACTAAGACTTATTTCCATATAAATCTGTTTCTGCTGCATCTCATCCTCCCTTTTTTTTTGTTTTCTGGGTTTTCCGTCCAATAAAGACCAAAAAGCTTTTCAAATTCTCATTAACATATCGAGCAGCATTATACCTTACCCTGAACTGATAATAAGAAATCAGTATTTTGATTTCCAAAGGCACAAAATAAACTTTCTACCCAGGAGCTTTAATGAGATACTCCCTATGCTCACCTCTTTTTTCCCTGAAATTCATTTTGATTTATGACCACAATGTTCACCACCCATAGTGGAGCAGGTAAATCACACAGCAAGGTTTTCTTGTGACTTCTCATACCCTTCACTACTTTTTTTTTAACAAAAGAACCCAAGTTTCTCTTTGTTCACTTTTTTGTTTGTTTGTTTTGTTTGCATCCTTCATTTGTCTTTAAGGAAAAGAACAAATAATACTCCTTGCTCTGGGAAGGTAATAACTTTTCAAGGCAGCCTCTTGAGTAGTCAGGTTTTTCAGAAAATAAAATAATTTTTCACAGAGTTAATAAAAAAAGGAAATTAGAGGTCAAGGGCCAAACATCTATTGATGGTCTAATATTCTATTTCTTTATTGCCTTTGTTTGCAGTGAGAGGATTTAATTACAATAACTGGCATTTTAAAATAAAATTTAATTATGTCGTTGATAGTTTGGTGACTCCTGACACTCAAAGTTCTTGAAGAATTCGTTTAAAAAAAAAATCTTGGGGGAACCCCTTTTTTATTAAAGTAAACCAAAATTTTGGTGATGACTTCACAAGTCCAGAATTTCAGTGTGTATCATAAGTGCTCTTTAAACAGATGATACACTTCGAACCTTGACTTCTACAGAAAGAAAGAAGAGTTCTCTTCTCCTGTCCAAGTTTCATTTGTGACTGCAGAGTTTTTTATGGTGATTTTTTTGCCTTCTCACTTGACTTCCCTCAAAAGATGAAGAATCCAGTCCCAGAAGCTCCAACAAAGTTTTTTCTCCACTTTCTCCCTTCTTTCCATCATTGACTCTTATGACAGTCAGTTCTCAGTGCAGTTGGATCTGTGTGTGGGAGTCTTATCCAGGAATTACCTGGAGTTATGGTGTTACCTCGTCTGTTCACTCCTAAACTTACTATATTTTTGTCTCAGGGATTTACTTGAACATTTTTGCTTGGAATTCTGGTTTATGGAGCTGGCTTTCAGTTCTCTGAAAATCTCTCTATCCACCCATGCTGGAGTGTTGTGGTTTAAATCCAGCCAGCAACTCAGAGCTGCTCATTCCCTCTCTGCTCCCAGCAGGATGGGAGGAGGAGAACTGGAAGGCTAAAAGCGAGGAAACTCATGGATTGAGGCAAGGACAGTTTAATAATTGAAATGAAATAATAATTATAACAACCATGAACATAAAACCAATAACAATAACCATAATCACAATAAACAACCATAACCTTGATAATAATAATATAATGAAAAGGGAAATAATTTTTAAAAACAGAGAGGGAGAGAGCAATAAACTCTGAGAAAGACAAGTGGTGCAAATGAAAAGCAATTCCACAGCACCAACAGACTGATGCTGAGCCAGTCCTTGAGTAACCATTCCCAGCCAACATTCCCTAGAGTTTTATATATTGAGCATGATGCCACTTGGTTTGGAATATCTCTTGGGTCACTTGGGGTCAGGTGTCCTGGCTGTGTCCTCCCACAGCTCCTGGTTCACCCCCAGCCTCCCCACAGGGCAGGATGAGTAGAAAAGACCTTGGCTTTGTGATAACCCTGCTCAGGAACAACAAAATCATCCCGGAATTATCAACACTGTTTCCAGCACAAGCCCAAAACATTTCCCCATACCAGCTCCTGGGAAGAAAATAAACTCTATCCCAACCCTCACTGTGAAGGGAGAAGGAAGGTATCTTGTTCCCAGGAAGTCTTAATTCCTTAATATCTCCACTGGGAAAGGCAAAACCAGATGTTGGTTACCATTTTAAAGGGGTTAAATTAACATGGAATCCCGAGTTTTGTACATCTTTCCCCCATGTGTCATTGCAGAGATCCCTCCTGACCTCATGGGTTGTTCTCACAGAATTTGCCTCAATAAATACTGGCTACAGAAATACATTGTTCACAACATTAGGTCAGATTTGAATTACTTCCCAGAACCCAACTCCTCACCAGTTCTCTGGGAGGAAGAGTCATTTTGAGGAACATTCCTTTTCTATAAAAAACCTACCAGGACTTTCCTGTCAAAAATCTCCAATACAGCCACAAAGGCATTTCTGGAAACTGTTCAGTGCTCTGAATTTCCAATGAAAATCAGTAAACTAGAAAGTTGTAAGTTGGTAATAAATTTTAAGTGTTGCTTTTCTTGCAATGACAAAATTCTATGTGCAGTGACTAGAACTGTGATTTAGGGTCATTTCAGACATCTACAGTGGCTCTTGGGCTCCCTGATTGAACAAGCCAGCGAGTTCCCTTCAGGGAAACATCCACAAGTTGTTGGTAAGATAAACCCGACTCCAGACAATTGGTTCCAAGTAGTCATGGGTGTGAACCATGTCTAATTTTGGTCCTCTTCATCTCAAGCAATCCTTCAGTGCTATCCCAGCATGATTTGTGCATTCCAACAGTTTTTCTCCCACCCACAAACGTGCCTGCCATGGATCAAGGAGTGAAATGTGCCCTCACTGCTGTGCTGTGAGAACAGAGCTTTGGGGAATTACAGCAGGAATGAAAGACCTGCAAAAGAACCTCCAGCAATTCCATGTCAATGCCTCTCCAAACAATCTCTATCCCTACCTATCCCCACCTTCATTCCTCCCCAAAATATGGAATCATAGAGTCTTCAAGGTTGGAAAAGACCTGCAAGATCATCCAGTCCAACCTGTGAGTGATCCCCCTCCTTGTCAACTAAACCACGACACTGAGTGCCACGTCCAGCTGTTCCTTGGACACCTCCAGGGATGGGGACTCCACCACCTCCCTGGGCAGCCCTTTCCAAGGCCTGACCACCCTTTCCAAGCAGAAATTCTTCCTGATGTCCAACCTGAACCTCCCCTGTCACAGCTTGAGGTTGTTTCCTCTTGTCCTGTTCCTTGTTCCCTGGGAGAAGACACCAAACCCCACCCGGCAACAACCTCCTGTCAGGTTCTGCACACAACAAGTTCAGAATTAACAAATTCTTTACTCCATCAGCAAAAACTTGAAAACTTGTGTGTAGAAAACCAAAAGGGATAAGAACAATTCATCTGAGGTTTATTCCTGGCTTTGTGGTGGTTTTTCTGATAGAGCAAACTTCATGTATATACCCTGGAAGATACAACCATGAAATTAAATCCATATCTACCTAAATTCAAGTTGTATTTTTTAGATACATTTATCTCTTTTTGCATTATCAACTGCTGCAAAAATGCAGCTGGAACTACCGCATTTTTTCTTTTTATTGTTGCATTCCAGAACAGAAACTATTGACAAATTTATATTAAATAAGAAAGAGTTTGAACTGCCACAGTGGTAGGTGGTAGGAAAAGAAAAGGAAATGTAGGTGTTGAAAGAATACTACAAGAAATATTTTAGATGTTTTTTCTTTAATTGATTGAGTTAAATTTTAAAATGAAAGCAAAAAATGGCCTTTGGGGGTTAAACCAGGCACTTTTTTTTTTATCTTTTTCTCAAACAAGAGTTTGAACACTTTTTTTCAGCTCTACAAAAGTCCTTTATTTTTTTTGAAAGAAACAATATCTTAGAAAAAGAAAGGTAAAACTGGGAAGAAACTACAAGTATTTTCAGGTTAAATTGCCCTCAGCCTTTCTATCACAGATGCTTTTACTGCTTTTTAGGGGTATGGGAATGTCTCTGTCATTGCTAAAAATAAAAACTCCTCCAGCAACAATGGAATAAAACACCATATAATCAATTTTTGTCCATGTTTTAAAGTGTTCTGTACTTAAAACACTTAAGTCATAGTCGAGATTTTACTTGGTAGAAACAGAAACCCCTGTCTTTGGAATTTCTGCAAGTGAAATGGCTTTTTGAGCAAGGAAAAGAAAACAACTTTATATTTTCAGTATGACAATTCTGTAACATTTTCATCCAGAACTATTGCAATGTCCAAAACATCCCTTATATTAATATAAGATCTAAAATAATATACAGTGTATAAAATGTGTGCAGTGTATAAGTATATATTTTTAAAAAAGAACAGTTAAAATGAAACATAAATATTTTGACATTGTAGGAACACTTGATCCAAAATTATTGCCTTTCCCATTTTCTCCTAGCCTTTCACTTCCTGTCAGGTCTGTGTAGCTCCATGAAACGTTTGGCTTTGATTCAAATGCTTCTCTTTTGATGAAAAGTGTTTTATTGGATCACTTCCATGGGTGTCAGCACCTCCTTTTGATGGAAAAAGCAAAGATTTTTCCATTAGTTGAGTATTTATTTATTCAGGTGTGTGCCTGGAGAAAGTTGTGTGTGTCTGGAGAAAGTTCTACCTGGTGCCTTCTCAGATCCAAGTGTCCTTTGTGCTCCTCCCGCCATCTCTCTCTTCTCCCTGTTTAGATGGGCCAAAAACTAAATCAGAAAATTGTATATTCAGAGCTTTTTTTTTATATTTACTCAAATTCCATGTAGCCAAATTTTGTGAGCCACTGATTAGAAAATTTCAACAGCAAATAAAATGGCTAAAAATGGCTGAAAATTAATTACCTTGGCTTTTCAGCAGGTGTCTCTTCCTTTTCTGTGACTACCCAGGAAGAGCAGGTGTATAAAATGGCCAAGGCAGACAATTTTTCAGATGACTGAATTAAGATGAAATCAATTCCATCCTTACAGTGCAGTTTCCAAGTATTTCCTCTGCTTCAGGGATGGTTGTGGGTTTTCTCTGTTTTGTTTTTTTTTTTTTTTTTTTGAGAGGGTGGGATTGTTTTTCCTTGGCTTGCAGTTTTGAGTTGGGTTTTTAAAAATATTTCCTTTTTTTTTGTTTCCTAAGGTGAGATGTAATTTTTCTTCACTTACGAAGGCTCATCTTTTTCTGAAAGGTAAAATGTCATGAACCAATATAATGCATGAAAAATGATGTGATGGTTTTGACAGAGAGCCAAAGGGAATACAGAGAAAAGTATTTCATCTCTTAACTTTCCAGTTTTGTGTTGCATTGTTGAAGTTCTCAGTATGATTTATTTCACTATTTCCTGTGCACTTCCTATGCTGAAAGTGTGGATGAAGCGAGGGTAAAAAGTGAATTTTTTGACACAGGTTTTCATCCTGTGACAAATGGCAAAATCCATTTTGTAGTGACAGGACAAGGAGTAATGGGCACAAATTGAAACAGAGGAAATTTAGGTGGGATATTAAGAAGAATTTTTTAACTGAGAGGGTGGGGAGGCCCTGGCACAGGTTGCCCAGAGAAGCTGTGGCTGCCCCTGGATCCCTGGAAGTGTCCAAGGCCAGGTTGGACAGGGCTTGGAGCAACCTGGGATAGTGGAAGGTGTCCCTGCCCATGGCAGGGGGTTGGAACAAAATGATCTTTAAGGTCCCTTCCACCCCTTAACATTCTATAATTACATGATTTTATGATTTTCAGTGGATGGGAAACAAAACCTTGATTTGACCTGAAGAACATGAATGACAAAGAAGTCCATGTCTGTTGAGTTCTCTTAATATTTTCCATCTATGTATTTTCCATCCATGTATTTCCATAAAATATCCCTTTCTGGCATTCCTTTCCTGATGGCCTGAGATACAACAGTGGTTATATGTTATATCAACAGCAGCACTTTGTCCCTGAAGGATGAGACATGAGGTGACAAGTGCTGCTCCAACTTGAGGTGTCCGCAAGGTCCGTGTTTGTCATCACACCCTGATCCAAATGATGTCAGATCTGTGGATCTACAACAACTTCAGTTCATACCATTTGTAAGATCTTAAAATAAATTTGTATTAAAGGAACTTTTTTTTTTCATTCTCTCATGTTTACTTCAGTGGAAATGGATCAAAATTACCCCAAGAGTGTAAATTTTTAATAATCACATACAGATCTGTAAAATTAGAACAGAAATCTAAAGAAGTCAACTCTGTCAACAAGAATTTATATTGCTGGAAGACAAATTCAATAATTTTGCAATATACTTTGTTGCATTTTAAGCTTTTCTCAGTCATTATGCTTTAATTTTGATTACTTTATTGGCAGAAAATATTAAAGTGAATAAGCGAACTCATTCTGAACCTTCTTCTGCTGGGACATGACGATGCAAGTTTGCTGTAATATAATAAAAACAAGTATCTACTTATGCTTTTTTAAATTTATTTTCAAGAATGTTGATAATGATTGTTGGAATAGAGTCACAGGGGACCAAAAAAATAGATAAAATACTTGAATATCAGGTATGTGAAAAAAATGCTTCTCAAACTTATTGTCCTTTTCACTATTAATTTTGTTTGTTAGTGCCCCCCTGCTGTGTTTTATATTTTGTTGAGAAAGAAAGTCCTGGTGGAGGATTTTCCTCTCATTATCTTTGAGTGGGATTCATCTCACTCAGCTATAGATACCTGAAAGTCTGTGGGTGTTGGAAAGTTGAGTTTTTCAAGTGTGATTTCCAACAGAATCACACAGAATTGCTGAGTTTGGCAGGGATTTCTGATGATTATTTGGTGCTAGGCCACTGCTCTGCTTTGATCAGAGCCTCAAATGGAGAAGAACCATGTTTTGAACATCTCTGAGGGTGGAGATCCTACAACATCCTTGGGCAACCTGCTTCACTGTTCAACCACGTTCACACTAAAGGAGGGTTTTCTTGTGATTAAGCTGAATTTCCTGTATTTCAGTTTCTGTTCTTCATCTCTTGTCACAGAATCCCAGACAATGCTGAGTTGGAAGGGAGTCACAAGGATCATCAAGTCCAACTGCTGGACCTGTACAGGCCCATCCCGAAGAATCCCACCCTGTGTTTGAGAGTATCATCCAAACCCTCCTGGAGCTCTGGCAGCCTTGGGGCTGTGCCCACTGCCCTGGGGAGCCTGGGCAGTGCCAACCACCCTCTGGGGGAAGAACCTTTCCCTGAGATCCAACCTGACCCTGCCCTGACACAGCTCCAGCCCTTCCCTGGGTGCTGTCCCTGGTCCCCCCAGAGCAGAGCTCAGTCCTGCCTCTCCTTTGCCCCTGCCCAGGGAGTTGGAACTGCACTGAGCTCTCCCCTCAGTCTCCTCTGCTCCTCTGAACACACCAAGTGCCATCAGTGTCCTCACACTTCAAATCAAGGCCTTCCATGTCGTGGGTTTACCAAGGCTAATTTTTTTCAAACTCCCCCTTCTACACAATTACTATAAGTTGAGAGAGATTTTATACAGACAAAACAGAGGCTTGACTTAGGGGACTTAGGGGAATAATACTAAGATTTATTACTAACAAGATAGAGACTAAGGAATAATATAGACTACAACAGTTCTAATTAAACTTGCTTATCTTATGAAAAGAAAGTTAAGTTATTAGTTATATAATTTGGTTAAGTTCAAGTTCTGCAGTTTTCACTCCCTTGCTCTGGGAAGGGAAGGGAGGGGGTGAAGACCTTCGCCGCGGGCCTGGGCATTTGTCTGGGTGCCAGGTCCAAATCATCATGAGTATCTACAAAAGCATTTCTCCCTGCTTTATCAGTCCAGAAGGAGAAAGGTTTCTTCTTTTTGAAGNCTTCACCCACAACTACAGAGAATGGGTTTGAGTCCTTCCTCTGCTGCGTGGAGGTCCCTTCTTACAGAAGATAGTCTTAAATAGACCTCTCCTTGTGGGTCTGCCTAGGACAACAGCTCTTCCATTCTCTGCTGTCCTTTAGGGTCACTAATGAGCTGCTGGGGGGTCTTTTGCACCCCAGTAACCTCTTACAGATCGCAGGGGGTTTGCAACTTTCAGTCTTTTCCCCTGTTGGAGGGAGAGAGGCAGGAGGAAAGCTCCCTCTGCTCTTCTCTGTTCCCTCCTGCCAGAGTGACCTTGGAGTAGGTTCTGTCACCTCAAGTCCTCCTCTGCTCTCTGCCGAGCTGGAATTCTTTTGCAGCATGTTTCAGGTGGGCAGCTTCTGTCTGGAGTTTTTTCTCCAGTCCCAGTCCACCAAATGTCTTGGCCAGGGAAGACCCCAGCACCATGCCTGCCCCTGGCCCAAGGCTGGGGGAGAGGGACCTGGCCCCCACACTTTGGGGGGACTGCTGCCACCCTCCTCACATGGCTGCCAAATTTCTTCTGTGCAATCACCTTCTCTTCTGTTTTCTTAAATATGTCATTAGCAGAGGTGTTACCAAAACTTTTGATTGGTTCTTCTCCTGAAATTCACCTGGACCTGACTATCCCAGCTCAGGGGGATTGGTAAACCCACGACACTTCCACCATCTTCATTGTCCTTGTTTGGACGCTCTGGGGACCACTGAGGAGACATTTGCTCTGACTTTACTCCCCCCATCAGGTGTTAAAACACGTTGTTGGATACCTCTGACCCTTCTCCAGGCTGAACCATTCCAGCTCTCTCAGCCTGTCCATGTAGGTCTGATGTTTCCATCCCTTTATTGTCATGGTGGTGCTTTGCTGGACTCACTGCAATGTCTCTCTTGTTCTGGGTGCTCAGCACTGGACCCAGCACTCCAGAAGTGTCCCATCAGAGCTGAACTGAGGAGAAAGGTTGCCCAGAGAAGTTGTGGCTGCCCCATCCCTGGAAGTGTCCAAGGCCAGGTTGGATGGAACTCTGAGTAACCTGTTCCAGCCCAAGGCAGGTGGCTGGAACAAGACAACTTTAAGATCCATTCCAACCCAAACCATTCCAGGATTCTATGAAGAATCACCTCCCTTGACCTGCTGGCCATGCTTCTACTGTCCTTCAAGATGCTGCCACAAGGACACATTTCAGGCTTGTGGTCAACTCACTGTCCCTGAGGACATTGAGGGACTTTTCTTCCAAGCTACTTTTCAACCTGTTGGCCTCGGGCCCTTCCTTCTGTGTGGTGTTATTCCTCTCCAAGGATTAAAATGAGATATAGAAAGCTCACTTATATTTAATACAGAAATATTAAACCCCTGTAAGATGAATCACTCCCATGGCAATTTACCTGAATCTCATTCCTCTTGGCTTTAATGTATTCCAGCAGGAAGCAAGTGCTTATACACCTCACAAGGACTGGAACTAATTTGTCTGCTAGAAATCATAGAGAATATGCATGAAGGAAAAAAAACCCCATCATTGATCTTTCCCACTGAAAGTAGATTATCCTTTTTCTGTTTCTTAGAATTACCTGAGTCTAAAGGGCATCCTGGTCTATCCAGTCCATTTTGTATAACTTCAGACTCACTTTTGATGCTACGTTTTTCTTCAAGCTCTTTTAATCTTTGTTCCAGTCTGCAAATTGAGGGGACATCACTGAATTAAAATCCAAGGAGGGACACAAAACTCTGCCGGACTGACTTGCCCTTCCACTGCTTCCATTATTTAATGCAGCACTTAAAAATTGGCTTAAGCTTATCAGAAATTGCAAGTGGATTGATCAGAAGGAGCTATTCTGTTTCTAGGGTAACTTTTTGATCAGAACAATTCGCTCTAAGTGGAAAAAAAAAAGTGTGCTTAAGGCATTTTGCTTTACAAAGTGCAGAGACACACCTCTTTACTTCATTCTTCATGCTCCAATGAGTTTCACCTTCAGCATGAACTTTTCTAGCTTCCCTCACTCGCTTCAGTGAAAAGCAGAGCATTGTTCCCAACAGCACATAATGCACCAGTGTGGAATAGAAGCAGCAAGTGTTGCACAAGACTGGGATGGAGAATGGCAGATAATGGTTCTCCTTCTTTCCATGTGTTTTCTTTGTGGGGTCTGAGCCAACATTTGACGCCTTTGGCAAACTGAGCCACAACTCACTCCTTGTGTGACCCCACAGACACTGAGGGAACTCTCTGTGGAAGATGTTCTGCTCCAGGTGTGGAGACAAAGCTGTTTTGACCTGTGAAACTGCAAGAGCATGTCCTGCTGGCCAGGATTTGGGCAGGCAGAAGATTAAGACACAGTAGATTGAGGGATAGATCCTTCATCTGGCACTGTTTGGGAATAGTTCTCTGACAGTTTCTGTGTGTTCCATTCACTGACCCTCAGCTGAGACCATGAAATGTTGTATCTGATGGGTGTTTCCTTTCCCCTCTTTCATCATGAGAGTGAAAAACTCTGTGCTGCAGACAGGGAAAGCAGGTTTTTCTCACATTTCAGGCCAGAACGCTTCTTTATCTCACAAGTTACCTTACTATTACTGTTTTCTCCTACTTTTTGTAGGGAGTTTTCATCCTGGGCCCCGGAATGAGCTGCACTGGGGTGTGACTGTGTTTTGAGTGAGATGCTGAACCAAATGATTTTCGGATGCCCCTTTAAACTTAAACTGGTCTATTTTTATGATTTGAAACCAAGACAGGAATATAAAATATGTAAATCCAGGTAGTAATTCACACCAGGCATCCCTAGAATGGTGCTGTGTGCGTTCTAAGGTTCTACTATTCAGACCAAAGTGAGTAATGTGTCAATCTCACTGCACTTAACTGGGCAGAGATAATGGGAGGGGAAGGGGAAAAAAGGAGACTGGTACAAGCTCTGGATGCAAGTTTTCTTACTTTATAGTAAAGTATCCCTCAAATAAGTTAATTTTGTGAGACTGGGAGCTAGAGCTGCTCCTTGCCATTGGAAATGCTGTTTGTTGTTGGACACATGCATGTTTCATCAGGGTTTTCATCACCACAAGACAACACAGATGGTTCAGAATAATTTACCATTTTGTATTAGAGTCTCTTAATTTTTGGTATTATCACAGAATTGCAAAATCCCAGACTGGTTTGGGTTGGACGACCCAAGATCGTCTCATTCCAATTCCGTGCCACTGGCAGTCACTACCTGCTCAGGTAAAATGTCATTTTCCCTCCTTTTTTATTGGTTCCCTTTAGGTAGTGGAAGGTCCTCTAAGGTCTCCCCGGAGCCTTCTCTTCTCCAGGCTGAACAACCCTGGCTCTCTCNGTTGTTCCTAACATCTATTCTAAATCTTATCTCTCTTAGTTTAAAACCATTGCTCCTTGTCCTGTCACTACCTGCTCATGTAAAATGTCATTGTCCCTCCTTTTTTATTGGTTCCCTTTAGGTAGTGGAAGGTCCTCTAAGGTCTCCCCGGAGCCTTCTCTTCTCCAGGCTGAACAACCCTGGCTCTCTCAGCCTGGCCATTAAAATAGGTTTTATTAAAATAGGTTTTATTAAAACCCCAGCTCTCTCATCCTGGTATTAAAAACAGCCTGATTTCTTCTCATGTAGGATTCAAACTAAACCAGATTTTTATTATTATAGCACTTTTACTTGGCACTGTTGAAATCAAAACAGCAGTTAATAGCAAAAAAGACACAATTTTTAAGGCCTGATTAGCAATCACCCATAAAAATCCTCTCTTAAATATATTCTTGAAAATATCAGAATATCTTCTACAGTCATGTCGACTGTCTTCAGCCATATAAAATGCATCACCTGGCACCAAAATCTGTATGTCAACATCTCTGCAAGTACTGACACAGATGCACAGAACAGGAAGATTTTCTCCCCACAGGAAATGAAGCCAACAAATGTAAAAGCAAAAACCCCTTGTTGCTTCCCCTCTCAATATGTTTTGATCCAAGCTGCCCTACTTCATTTATTAAGCATCTTTTCTTGATCTCTGTCAGAACAGGGTATTGCTTTAGGCAGCCTCTCAGTTCGTGGACACAAAAGGGAATAACTCAATTTATTTTGCTAGATTTCTTGTCAGTTCCCTGACCCCCTTAAACCTTACAAATCTAAAATAACTCAGATTTCTGGCTGCACTTAAAGTGGCAAACGGTGTAAAAACATGACAAATTTTGTGCTGTTCAGGTCTTAGGTAGGATTGAAAATTGTGCTACCAGAAATTCTCTGTGCACCAATTCCTAAATCCCTCCTAGTAGGTGATGAGGTGATAGAAGTGTGGAATAAAAAGGGAAGACCTCCAAGAACTGTATTTGATCTTCTGTGACCGTAATTCTTGGATCCCATGATTTTCTTTGTATCTATGTTGTCTTATGAGAAGGGAGTGGGACTTCAGGTGAGGATGGTGAGTATGAGGACCCAACCTGGAAGGAAGGATGATGCTGGGGAGGTTCACAAACCCAAGAGAGAGAAACCCCTGTTGAGTCCCTCAGCTTTACAAAGAAGGACAAATTGTCTAATCTGGCACTGCCTCATTTTACCCACAGGCAAAATGGGAAGTGGAATATTAATTTCATAGAGTCATAAAATCATGGAAAGCTTTGGGTTGGAAGAGATCTCGAAGATGATTCAGTTCCAACCTCTCTGCCATGGGCAGGGACACCTTCAGCTGGAAGAGGTTGCTCAGATCTCCATCCAACCTGGCTGAATTTCTCAGGAATGTGTGATGCCCTGATCCAAACCGGGGAAAAAAAATCCATCACAGAACTGAAAAAAAAAGACATTAAACACCAAGATAACATTTTTTATAATAAAAGGGATAGTTCCCACATTTCCTATTTTATCTCTTTGTACATTTTATGATAAACTCACTTGACTCATGACCTTTATTTGCAACGTAGCCATAAAAATAGATGAGCAAGAGTTGTGGGTGATGAGCCTCTGGATAAAATCATGTTACTGAATGTCCTGGCTTTGACACAGTGCAACAGAGGATGTTGCATTTTAAGTTTTAAAAGAGATATTTAAGGGGGGAATGTAAGAAAAGGACAAAACACCTGATGTGTGTGACGGGCTTCAGGCTCAGAAGGAAGTGACGCCTCACTCAGGAGTTNAGAGGTTGCTCAGATCTCCATCCAACCAGGCTGAATTTCTCAGGAATGTGTGATGCCTGATCCAAACTGGGGAAAAAAATCCACAACAGAACTAAAAAAAAAAGACACTAAACACCAAGATAACATTTTTTATAATAAAAGGGATAGTTCCCACATTTCCTATTTTATCTCTTTGTACATTTTATGATAAACTCACTTGAATCGTGACCTTTATTTGCAACGTAGCCATAAAAATAGATGAGCAAGAGTTGTGGGTGATGAGCCTCTGGATAAAATCATGTTACTGAATGTCCTGGCTTTGACACAGTGCAACAGAGGATGTTGCATTTTAAGTTTTAAAAGAGATATTTAAGGGGGGAATGTAAGAAAAGGACAAAACACCTGATGTGTGTGACGGGCTTCAGGCTCAGAAGGAAGTGACGCCTCACTCAGGAGTTCACGGTAACTTCAGAAGTTTAGTACAGAGAAAACAAATGTTTGACAACTTCATGGATCAGAGCAATAATGTGCATTGTTTTACAGGGGCATTTTTAGTCTAAACAAAAAATAGCTGGAAGTCAGTGCTGGCAGGGGGATGTTCTCTTGCGAAGGTGATTGATATGGTGGGGATCGTTACCGACTTTAATTAAAATAGATAATCCCACGCGAGTCTCTCCTCTCCCATCAAAATTTCTCTTGAAATTACTATGTATTTGTTGTTTATAAATAACCAGAGGTTTTTATAGTTCATTCTTGGCCTTGGCCTTTGAAGGAAGTGGGATTTGGTGCTAATAAATTCTGTAATTTTCCATTTTGTTTCTTTCTGTACAAAAGTTTATTTAGTTTTCCTTTTCCGTTTCTCCTCAGTCATCCTTGTAGTGTTTTGGTTTGTTTTATTCTATTTTATTTTCCTTCTATAGCTGTCTCCTCTCTCACCCCATCTTCTTTCATTTAATATATGCTCTTTGTCAGTGTTTGCTCCACAGCTGAATATTTTACATTTATCTGAATTAGATCTCATTTCTACCCGTAACACTCATCTTGTATTTAAGTTGTCCTTGTTTTTCTTCATCTGGCTACTCCTAATTCCTGAAGCTTTCATCTATTAGCTTGAAATATACATTTTTCAATACTGGAGTCAGAGTTATTTATACAAATATCAAAAAACTGCAGACAGAGAACAGATCTTTCCACAAATCAGTGACCCAGATTTGCTCAGAGCTGTTTTTAGATGAAGTACATTTACTGTGACAACCCCTAATTTATATTGGGAAAGAAGAAAATGTAACAAGAAGTGGTATTGGAAAAAATTTATATTTAAGCCTCTTTCCTTTGTGTTTAGAAGGGTCTTCCACCCAAGAACAATAAGAAAACACAGATGTAGGACCATTAAAACAACTCTGACAAATTAGGAAGGTTTAGAGCCATCACCTCAAGATCCCTTTCTCCACTAAAACTCATTATTTTCCTCCTTTTTTTTTTATTTTATTATCATTTTCTTTTTCATTCTCTTAGTGCTTTTTGACTGCCAAAATTTTCCCAGCACTGTGGCCTCTCCAAGTCTAAATACTTTAAGGATAAGGGAAGGTGCAGCTGGACCCATCAAGAATGGGGACACACCAATTGCTGACAGACATTTTTCCAAACTGAAATATTTCCATTAACTGTTTCTGATATTGGTATTTTCCCTGAAATTTGGCTCTGGAAAGCCAGGTCTCCCTGTTTTTGTGAAGTATGAATTGGGAGCCTTATGGCCTGTTCTGCTGGGCAAAACTTCCCACAGGGTTTTACATCAGTGGCGTTTTAACTGCTCAGGGGTTAAACGTGGAGTGGGTGATGGTGCTGTGGTTGATCCTGTCTCATTGAGTTTGTGACTCAGTTTGTAGTTACACAAATGGACATACAGATGAAATCCCACATTTTAGAAGCAATTCAGAAATATTTCCCCATTTAGGAGGGACAGCCAGCACCAATTGCCTATAAGTGTTCTGGAGTTGTTGGATGAGAGGTGTTACATCAAAACACTGCATCACAGTTGTCAAAAATTATTACGCACCACACATATTTCAGTGAGGAATTTTAGTGAAATTAGGGAGAAATTACCCTTACAATATAGAATTTTTTCCCAATATTTAATCAGAATCTACCTTCCATCAGTTTAAGGCCATTCCCCCTTGTCCTATCACTACATGCCCTTGTTGGAAGTCCTGCTGGACAGGAGTTTAAATTTCCATTGCAGTTAGGACATTTCCCAAGTTCAATGTTTTTTTTAAAAGAAGGTTAGGCACACTCTCTATACACATATTTTTCTTTTAAGCCGAGTTGCTTATTCCCAGTGAATTAATTCTGAGGTACTCTGATTTGAAGGCACAAAATGATAAAAATAAAAGACTTCTCAATAATCCAGTTCAAAACCCGTTTGCCAGAGCCTTGATACTGCACAGTGCCCTTCAAGAATTTATTATGCTCTGTTTTGAATGCAGTTGGCTTTTGTTCCCCCTCCTCTTCCCAGAAACCTTATAATTTCCATCTTACACTCATTCATCTGCTATTTCTACCTGTTTTATCCTGACTGTCAGTGGCTTGGGTTATAAATCTCACTCCTTCTGCTTTCATCCACCCTGTTCCCTCTTAGTCTTCATTTTCCAAGGCTGAACATGTTCTTTCACTCTTGAAGAGCTTCCCATTCTCTTGGCCAACTTGGACATGTCCATTATTTGTTGTTCCAGCTTGGCCTGAAACTTTGAGCTAAGTTAAAAAGTCCAGAAGAGCAGGTAAATATTCCTGATTACTGGGATTTCATGACAATTGTTATATTTCACTGTGCTTTTAGCTCTGAGTGGTGAGTTCACTTTTCATTATCATGGGAATACTGGGCTAAGAGTGCTGGGCTAGATTTAGGAATGGGGCCTGGGTTGACAGCTGGTGTGGGATGAAGCTTAATTGCCAGAAAACAAGACATTTACCATCATATTGTGATTTTCATTAAATGATTGGTGAAGTTCTGCCAGGACTGTTCTGAATATGAAAGAGTTTTAATGAAGGAAAAGACATTGTTCATAGTTTAGATCCAGGAATATGAACTGGCACCCTCAGCTGCCAAGACATTCAGGAATACTGAACTCACATCTGCCCTGTTGCCCTCTGGACACATGTGTAACATCCAGAGTAATTCCAAGAGACGTGTTTACTTACTGCAAATGTGATCCTGGCACATGCTAAGAGACTTTTCTGATTTAGGCACTTGATCTGTTTGTTTTACCCAAGAGAATCTTTCTATTAAGATGGTATTGGGGAAACATATTGGTTTTGGCCTCTAGGACTGCACTTAGAGCCTGGAAAACACCCTCACTGCAACAAACAAAACCAGCCAAACCCAAAAACCCAGAAAAATGTGATGAAATTATCACAGAATGGTTTGGGTTAGAAGGGACTTTAAAGATCATCTCGTCCATAAGAATGATTTGTTTCTGTTAACAGTTTTAGGTCTGCATAAGAAACATGGTTTATAATTCATGTATTAAAGGAGAGGATAAAAAAAAGGGAGAAACCAAAAATCAGACAGAAAAGCTCTCTGTATCTCCCAGAAGCTGAGACAATTACCAGAATGTCAGGAAAAAAAGTATTATTATTTCAAGATGAGATGTTAGGGTCCAACTGATGGGTAATATAGAATTTTCTACCCATGCTGAAGGGGTGAAAATTATAGGGTTTGTAAACCACAGGTGAAGAATCATGGAATCATTTGGGGTGGAAAAGACTGTTAAGGTTATAGAGGTTATAAATCCAACCCTGCCAAGTCCAGCAGTGCATACAAATAAATAGTGTAATGTGCTCTTTTTAACATACTCTTTTTTGTGTGTTTTAAGTTCTCCTTTTTGTCTCTGTCTCAATCTGGCATCCAGGAATGAAGAGAATTAGAACTGAGCTGGCAATGAATTGTTAAAAAGGGTTGTTTTATTTTATATGTGACAGGTGTGGCCCCAGAAATCACTGTCTTTCAGGCCAATCTGGGCACAGTGACAATTTTGGTGGAGTTGCTCCAAGTTTGGAGACAAATTTGATGGAATTGAATAATTCCATCAGGAAATTTAGTGTGACATTTTTTCACCCAGTGCTAAAAAATCCCAGCCTGAACACCTGGTTGTTCAGGTGTCTCTCTGTAATTAATGACAAACCCAGGCTTTTCCAGGATGGCTTCAGGACAGTTTTAGGCACTTTTTTAGGTAGAGATTAATTGGTCCAAATGTGTCATTATTGGCTGATGGGAAGGGGAACCAAGCCAGTTTCATTTACATAATCCATTTCTTTATTTTTAGGCTGGGACTGAATTGTAGTGGTGAAGCAAAATTAAATTGTAACATACTTTTTAAATTTAAACTACTTTAACATAAGTTTCTCTTACAGGGTCTCCTGTCCTGTGTCTGTATTGTGTTCAGGATGCTGAGACAGTCTCCTATCTGGGTGTTATTTGGGCCTGGACCAATAGCTTTGAAAAGGAGAATGAAAAGTGCAAATAATACACCTGTGGAGATTTCTAAGATTTATTTTCAGGAGATTTTCCCATCTCACAGGACACTGAATACTGCTTGAATTTATAACACCACAAAGTTTTAGATATGTGGTCGAACTTGGATTTTGAAGGTCTGCAGGACAGAAACTGTATTGATGCAAAGATTAAAAAAAACTTGTCTCCTTTGCAGTACAGGGAGATCACTGATCCTTGAATAACTCATTTTTTTCTTACTACTTTTCTTATTTTTCTTCCTAAACAATCTTAGCAGATCCCAGTTGTATCCCATGAAGTAATATCAATTTTAATAGGAGCTTTATGTTCCCATTCTGCTGATGCATTTGCTAAATAGCATCTTTTTCTATTCACCAAATTACCAATGTAAACAGCTGAATTACCAGCACGTTTGATGGCTGGTCTCTGATGAAAGAAAATAGAGATTAATTGATAAGGATGACAAATGCATTATAGAGAGAAAAATGAGCAAAATCATTCTTGGGAGTGGCATCTTGCAAAGAGAAAACTAATCTTTCAGAGCTGTGCAATGTCTGAATCAAAACTTTCCTGAGATCTGAAGTTGAGCTGTAATTACTCCTTTTTAAGGTTTGAATGCATACATAGCTTGGTGTGATAAAAATAAACTCGTTTGAGACACAGTTCTGAATAAATAAAATGAACAATAAAGGTAAGGTAGGTAAGGGGTTTTTTTTTTCAGCTATTACAAAAATAGTAAAAACTTCTTGATTTACTGAAATACAGAGAATATAAATTTAATGCTGGAGCAAAAGTCAAGGTAAAAATGAGAGCACATCTTGACTCCTAAAAGGAATGATATATGCTGAAGAAACAATGTGTGCAAAAAGATGGCTCTGGAGTTTGGTGATAATCAGATAAAAAAATGAACACTGAGAACTGCCAGTGGATTAACAAAGAAAAAGAAAAAAAGGGAGGGGGAGTCATTTGCTTGTATTAAAATCAAAGAAGAAGAAAATCAGTATACATTTAATTACATAATTTTCCTACAGACACTGGAAATACATTGGTTGGTGTTTTTCAAAATAAGGAATCATCAATACTGATTTTTTCTCAGAAGCTGGAAACCACTAAAGATAAGAAAGTGGCATTGTCTTCTTCTTCCCCTTTCTTCCTTTTTTTTGTTTTTTTTTTCCAATTTTTCTTGGATTTGGTGCAGATTCATTCAAGCAATCTGAGAGTAATTTGAGTTGTCTTTTGAAAGAGAGAACTTTCAAAAACTTCTGACAAATTTAAAGAAAAAACCTTTAAAAATACAAAAGATGAAGTGAGCTGGCTCAATGTATCCCTTGGTCATCAGTGACTCTGTGGGGTGCTACTTTTGTCATGGAAACAGGAGCTAAGAAATTTCTTTGGGAAAGAAATCTTTCTTAATCAAATACTGAATGAAAGTATCTTCCCAGAACCAAGACAGCATTTAAAGTAGCATTTCTGCAAGAAAACTTCTGCCTGTTACATCTTTATATAGAGTGGGGATGTAGAAAAACTATCTCTAACCATCATAAATCAAAGGACTTGGAGTCTCACAGTGAAGATATTAAACACAGAACTGAGAGACAGCAAATATTAGCCCAGCTGAAGCTCAGCAAGCAAGGACCAAAGCTGAAATCAGTTCACTCTCCCTCAGAGTAATTTCTCCTCCCTGTTTTGCTTTGCCTAGGAAGGACCAAAACTCTTAGAGAAATAGCTGATTTTTCAGGTGTTTCTTCTTGGATGAAGTGTAAAGTGTTATTTTTGAAGGCAGACACATATTCCTGCCTTCTTTTTTTGAGGGGTACATCATTGAAAACCATCATTTTCCACAGTAGGATTCCAATGAAGGATTTTCAGCCAGGTCCAGTCACTTGATGTCTCTATCCCAAGAGGAAATGTAATCTCCATAAAGAAGGAAGGTGAATGATCAGGAGGTTCACTTCACAGAGGATCTTATTTTCCTACAATACAACTTCTTATTACATCACCTTTGCACTGGAAGAGAAATTGGGTGTGAGACACCAAGTACCTGAGTTTTATCACCCCATGGGCTGACAAATGAAAATAAACTTGACACAACGTGCTTTGTCTTTGAAGGCAAAGGCTCAGTCGTGTCATGAAGGAGGTAAGTCTTAGTTTACTCACTTCACAGAACTAATTCACCATGTGTTGGCTGCTTAAGACATAAGTTTTCCCAAGTGTGTGTAACACCCTGGAAAGTGCAAAGTTCCCCCCTCCATCTCAGCTGGCACTGTGGCATCGTGCCTGACTAAAAAGTATTGCTACAAAAGCAGAAAATCCATCCTGTGTAATGCCTACCATGACACTGGCAATTCTGCTCTGTACTTTTGTCCAGCTATTGTGCTGTAAAGGCTAAATTTTAAATTTCAGTATGTATTTGTGCTTAATAAAGAATTTTTAAAACTAATCCTGGAAGAAAAAATGTATTTGTCTTTAAAAATACAGCAAGAACTCCAAAAGTTCTTTGCTGTTGAAAGAGAAATGAAGTGAACTTCAGAAGTTAAAATCAGGACATGCAAATCTAGTGGATGTGGAATGCACATAATGTGGCTCTAATATTCATCTAATGTCTCTTGGTTGAGACCAAGGACTGACTCTGATAGTTTCAGGAAAGTGTTGGCATTGGGGTTTAGCCAGTTGGTGACCTGAATTGACAAATCCAGACACAATACATCTTAATATTTCTTCCCTTGACATGAATTAAAATGATAAATGTAACCCCAGAGAGAACAAGATCCTCTCAGTGTTTCATTGCCTCCATCAAGGACTAAGATTGGACTTTCTTTGATCAGGGATTTTATGTGTCCTTTGTCTTTGTCAAACTTCTGATGCTTGTTAATCTTCTTCTATACTTCTGTCTTTCCTTTGGAACCTTAGGGCAAAACAATAAAAGGAAATAATTTAAAAAATATATACTAGATCTCTCCTTGGATGTCATGCAATATGTGAGTGACAAGGGAGAGAATAACTGGGGAGTGAGAAAGTGCTTTCCTTCCACTGTATTGTGGAAAATGATTTATCATTGATCTCTCCTGGGGGTGGAAGGGCAGAATCAGGGACATCAAACATCCATCATGTTAAATCTGTTTTCTAATAACTGAGAACATCAGAACCCCGTGAAGACTTCTGATCAAACATTATTTGCACAATAGAGAACTTAAGGGGATAACTCTGGGGGGTTTATCAGTCTCGCACTACTCAAGTTGGTCTAAATATTGAATTTTAAACCTTATTGGGTTTTAAACCTTCAGTTATGCCTCCGTCTTCTTCCTTGCTACTGCTTCATCTCTAAGTATTTCAAAAGCCTTTGTAACTTGCCTTCTTTTAGTGAACATCTGAAGAACAAATAATAATGTTAAAAATCTCCTTTCCTTTTTCTTCCTTCTCCTTTCCTAAGACTTCCCCAGCGTGGTATTTCCTGAGATATTCTGTCCTCTCAAATGAAGAACGTAAGAAAATTTGCTATTTTATTTTCCTGTCAGAAAACTAAATGAGCAAATTAAGCTGAAAGTAAACATGTATTTAAACCAGAACTCTACCTAGGATTACTTTGAGACTGTATGAAGCTGTACTGGCCCAGAGAAGCTGTGGCTGCCCCATCCCTGGAAGTGTCCAAGGCCAGGTTGGATGGAGCTTGGAACAAGATGATCTTTGAGGTCCTTTCTTAACCCAAATCATTCTGGGATTCTGTGAAGTTCAGAATTTAACTGATACTTCCAATTTTTTTTAACAGAAATAGTGAAGTTAAGGAACAGGTTTTCAGTTTATATCAATAGAAAACCAGAAAGGACTGTCAAGGATGGAGTAACACCATGTCAGTGTGTTTTATGTGCCTGGCAATACCTTGGAAATCAAGGGCATAAAGCACAGCTGTGAGTGCATCTATGATGGCTGATTTCCTCAACTTCCCAGCAAGAATGATTTCTTCCAAACTGCTTTTTGGGAATAATCACTGGAACTCTGCATTTGGTTCAGGTGTTTACTGGAGCAGTGAATCTCCTGATCGTCCCGGTGCCTGGGCTTTGTTTTACACTGCAGGGTGGCCTCGAGACTGAGCTCTGATTCCTGCAGATGAAACTCAGTTGGACATGGCTTGGAGCCACCTGGGATAGTGGAAAGTGTCCCTGCCCATGTCAGGGGGTGGGTCTGGATGGGCTTTAATGTCCCTTCCAACCCAAACCATTCTTGGATTCTGTAGCTCCAAGAGTGGAACTAATGAGCTCCCATCACCAAAGGCCAACACTTTATGTGGGGCCAGACCAAACTTAATCTGACACAACTCCCTGGTGCAGAGTTTTGCTGTTGAATTCTCATCACAGCTTTTCTTGTTTACACAACTACTTCCACTGATCTGAGCACCTTGCTAACAGAGATTTAAACATTGATTCTCGTGCCTGGGAATTGTTTGAAAAAGGGCTCTTTGGTCCAGGAGGAAGACAGATCAAGGATCATTCCAGCAGTTTGGCAACACTGATAATCATGTCCAGGCACCCTACAAACTTTTTTACTTGGCATAACATAATATTATTACATTTCTGATTTTTTCTACATGGCCAACCCCCTGAAAAGTGAACACAAGATCATCTCATAGTAAAAATGGGAGCTTCATGTTCAGTCAGCTTTTCAGCTTGCACTGCTCTGCCCAGGAAGCTGTTCCAGCAGTTTCCTTCTGTGTTTGTTCAAAACTTTCCCACTTCCACCTTAATTTCCTGTTGACATCAGCACAGGGTTCAGAGCTGTAGCAGAGAATCATTCCTGAGAGTCTCAGTATCTGGGACTAAGTGGGAATGGAGACAGTGGAAGCAGCTGCAGCTCAACAGTTATTCCAGACTCTCCAGAAGATGTGGTGAGATAGAAGCATTTTCTGGGTGTAGTTAATCTTCCCAAGTTTTGGTTGTGTGGCAAGAGCTGTGGGTTTTAGTTATAAGTGACTTGTAGGTATTAAAATATTTTTTGTTAATTATAGTTTTAGTGCAGCTGATACCAGGAATGTCTGTTCTCCCACAGTGCATTTAAGCCATTAATTCCCTGAGCATTTCAGGGACTGCACAACTTGTTGTCTGTACAGATGAGATACTGAAGTGGTTTAAGACATTAGGCAGAATTGTTACTGGGGGACTGACTGAACAATCAACCATTTAACTGAGTGTTTTACAGGAGCTCCCCAGGTGGGAATTTCATGCAGCTCTGGAGATTCCTCCAGGCACATCCTGCTCAGCAGTGTCCAATTTCTGTGCTTAAATGCATTGATTAACACCCTGGGTAAAGTGACTCATTGATTTCCAGGCAATTCCTTGCTTCCAAAGTTATTGGGGTGTACACAGATGTTTGTAAACAAACTAAAAGCCTTTCCAGTAGATGCAGAGATAACCATGCAGGACAATGTTGTGTAGGTGACTAAGAGTTCCAGGAGGTGTTTCGAGCATGGTTGATATTATTGATGAAGATGGACTGTGGATGAGATGGAGTGTTCACATGGGACACTCTGTTCCCAGAGCAGTTATTTTACAAGATGTGAACTGAAGAGAAGTTTGGGAAGCCTCACCAGATGTTGCTGAAGGTCTCAAGGTCACTCCACAGGGAGGCCCTGTGACCACGGGACAGCAGCCAATAGTCCAGTCTGAGAGATTTGACTTCACACATGAACATTATCCTAAGGAAAAATCCTAAAACCCTTTTTTTTTTTTTCATTTTAACAAGCATTGAGCCTTTTAGCATCAGTGCAAAATATCAACTTTAGGTTGAAAGGGGTTTCACTAAAGAATCCATCCTTTATAATGGTTAAATCTCTGCAGAATACAAAGGGAGAAGTGGGTGGCACTCCTACTACCTCTACACTACTCCTGCTGCCCACCCGCCTACAGTACAAGCCACATGTGGGCAGATAAATCCCATCTATATGAAAGTTTTTTAAAAAATTACTATTTCGAGAAGCTGGTAGAGAAATCCACATGGTCTCCATGGCCATGTATGATACACAGTGCCAAATGTTCATTGTTGTCTTTGAATATGTTGCATTTCACTTCTGCTCTTTGCCTATTTTTGGTTCCTTACGCCACAGCACATAAAACATAATTTAGCCTGGAGGAGTTTTATTAATGTCCATGTGCAAGTTGAAAAATCACACAGCTCTCAGTACCATTTAAAAATGAAATGTCTTCATGCAGCTACTGCAAATGGTGGTATTGGTCATGTTGATTAACTGATCCTACCAAATAAAAAGTAAACTCCAATTTTTCAAGCCCCGACTGGTCTATTTTAATATTTTAAGCTCGCTGCATCCTTTACTCAGTTATGAATTTCAATAAAGTAGCATTAAACTCAACAGTAAAAACAACACACAGTTATGTCTTCAGTTTTGAAGTTTCTTTTCCTCTGAACCTAAAATATGGGATCATCAGTATGCACCAGGCTCCTCGTGGTGATGCAAATCTTTCTGTCAATGCTTTTCTGTGCTTTTTTCCAATGAGATATGGCAACAGTAAATGAGCATAAATACATTTCACAGCATCCTAGGTCTGAAAATTTAGTCTGCTTCTCCAGGGTACATAAATACCTGGTAAAGGAAGATACAGAATGCTTGGAAAATCAGCCCTGCAGTGTTTGAAGGCCTAATGTGACAGCAGTTATGTTTCTTAACGGTGCAAGGAGATTCCCAGTCTGCAGCATCCCCTCCTCCTGCTCATGGAAACCTTGAAGATCAGTTTGCAAGTCAGCTACATCTTGGGGACACTGTGCTTTAAAACTGATGGAAATTTTAGACAGTGTAAGCTCCCTCAAAAGCATTATTAGAAATATATTTTTGGGGTTTTTTTTCAAGGTTTCGGAATTCAATTTAGTAAAGAAGCTCTTGTGAAAACACACCCGTGTTTGGCTGCAGGGTTTGCATCATTTAGTTCTCTGTTATTTTAGTGGGATATTCTGTGATATTTCCATCATCTGTGATGCTGGAAAAATATACAGAGGGCTATGAGCTTTCCCTGCAGTGGAATATATTCATACTTTGGAAATATCATGCTTTAATACAGTGATTAATGATAGTTGAACTGGGATAGAAGTTGCAGAACTGAGTTTGCAGTGTGGGCCCTCACTGGAAAAAGAAATAAATTGGGAATTGTGCTGGTTGAACACCAGCTGATATCACTGAGGGATCACTGAAGCCAAGGATCAAGGGAAGTCCTCAGGCCATCCCTGAGTCTCTTATCTGCTCAAACCCACGCTGTGAACCCTGGACCAAGCTTTGCATCACTGACATTTGCCTCTCCCTTCATTAGAGGGGTCTTGGCTCCTTCTCTGGGGGTTGTGGAGCAAAGTCTGCAATCCTGGCACTGTGCAAATGAAGACACCACAAGAGATCAAGCAAAGCAGAGCCTGACAGGCTCCTGCCTTTGGGATGGGATCAAAAGATTTCTTCAAGGCTTGAGAGCTATTGTGTTTCTTGAAGAATTGGTTTCTGAAATGATGAAATAACATGAAACAGTAATTTTTCAAGAGAAAGAAAAAAAAACAAACAACAACAATCAAAGAACCAACCAACAAAACTTTTCACTTTTACTATTGTAGAGATGAGCTTGGTGAGTATTAGAGTCTAATGAAAGCCTCAAGTGTTAACAAGGGAGCATTAAGAACAAAAAACCCATGATTTATGTACAAAAGCTCCTCAAAAACCATTCTGCTTTAAACATGATACAATTTTAGTGGTTGTGATTGAAAAGAAATAGAAGCTGCTGATAATGAAGTAACGTTTCTGAAGCTTCGTATAACTCAGTGATTTACAGTTTGTGCACAGATAAACATCAAATTGATTCTTTTTCTCCTTGGACAGATGGGCTTGAAGGTAGAATTTGGCTGCTCTGATTCAGCAGCATTCAAGCATGGCTAAAAGTGAAATTCTTTCTATCCTGGTGGCGTGAGAATACTGACAAATATGAAAATACCAACAGAAATAAAACCTGATGTTGAAAAGCCTGCCAATCAAAAACTCAAATTATTCAGCTTGATAGATTAGATTTGAACACATGAAAGAGAATAACAGAGTAAAATGGGGAATGTAAGAAGGTGTGAAGTGCCTCAGCTTTTAGCTTTAGTTACAGAATATTTATTTGAGGTCAGCTTCTTTCAGTACCTGTGTTATTTATGTGACTTGTAACAGAAGGAGAAAAAATCAGCAACAAAAAACTCTTCCTTCAAAATCCTAAAAAGTATGAGGTCACAATCTGCAAGTTCCTAAAACTTTTTTTTTTTTTTAATCTTTAATATTTAAAACAGAAGAATACAAGGGATGAGTCAGGAAAGCATTTTGGTAGAGCATCTGTCACAGGATTCAACCATTATGAAAGAATTTGAGTATGTTCCTTAATTGTCTAGAGACACCCCAATAAAATATGTTAACTCAGTCATTAACTCTCAAAAGAAATGAGCAAGGGGACATTTATGGACAGAAACTCATCTTTTGGTATCCAAAGACATTCCCATATTCCCACCTTGAATGACTAAACAGCATAAATCGGCTTGAGTTACTTTTATTTGCTTGGAGTGGTTTTTGGGGTGTTTTGAAGGAGTTTTTTTACTGGGTCTGTGTTTTCCCCAGAGGGCAAGGGACACCTTTGTGTGCTCTTACAGGTGAAGTGTGGAAGGTGGACGGGAAACACACACCACATCCAACACAAATTGACTGACAACCAGTGGCAAAGGAGATGTACTCTGATCCAGCTTTTTTTCCTGATTGATTCTGGGATGAAGAGGGACATGTTGGTGCTCCCAGTTCAGGCCTGGGGCTCTGCCCTCCTCCAGCAGTATTCCCTTAATCTCACTTTCACCTACCCTCACACAAACCCAGCACAACAACATTTACTCCCTGACTCCACAGCAGTGTCAGGAATTCAATTGACTGCAACGTTTGCCAAGTGCTTTGAAAATGAATAGTGCAGTATAAATTCCATGGGATATTAATATTCCCATTCTTTCTCTGCTGAGTTGTAGGATTCAAATGAGACCTTGCTGCCACTGTGTGTCTCCAGGAAAAAAACCAAACCTACAAATGCACACATTCCTAACTGGTTTTATATGATTTGTTAGAGACTGATTAGACTTGGAGAGAGATTAATCCTCCTCCAATCAAGCAGTTCAGATGAAAACAGTTTTGAAAAGATGTCTCTGAAAAGAAAGGGGTTTGACAACACAGACATTTAAGTACTTTATATATCCTTATGTTCATCAAACTTTGATATTCTAACCTGTGGATTTCTATGGGATTAATGCATAAAAAAAGGACCTTAGAATTAAAATGTGTATCTTCATGGTAATTAGACACTGTTATTAAACAAGCACTATTTTAACAGCCTTCATTCTCTTCCATCCCCAGAGCTGGAAAATCTGTTTCAGAAAATGAAGACTCCCAGGACTAGAAATTTATCTGCCTACCTGAATAACTAATAGAATTCAACTACCAGCCAGTTTATCTTCCTTTCTTTTAGGGTGTAGACAGAATCCTCATCTGCAGCTTAAACCAAATAAAACTGGGAGAGAATTTCCTCACCAACAAACCCCACAGAATAGTGGATAGGTTTGCAGGCAATGGTAATTACATTCCTCAACATTAAATAAACAACAGATGATTCCAATGTTTGGAGCAGTGTGGAAGACGTGGGTACCATTTCTTTGCTCTTTTATAAGCTCTGGAAATTTCAGCCTCTCAAAGACCCACTGAAAAAATTGTATTTTTTGTTTATTTAGGTTCTTTTGATAGTCCTAGGCTTGGTCTGTGCTGGGCAGCAAAGCACAACTCTATGAGATACACCCAAATATCACCACCACAGGGCCAAACTCTGTTCTTTCTTCTTTAGTTCTCAAGATAAATTAATTTCAATAAAATTCAACAATCCTCTGAATAGATTATAAGGATTTTTATTTTATTTTTTACATTTGATGAATTCACTGGTAGAAGTACAGTTTATGAAACTCTACACTAGTTTTCTGTGTCCCCCTCCACCGGCTTGTAACTGCATTATTCACCTCATAGCAATATATGCACTTTCAAGGAGTGCACATGTGAATGAAAATTACTTCTGAAACACAGGGAATAAACCACATTTACTGTGCTTTAAGCCTGTAAATGTTTCCTGTAGCTCCAGTTGTAAATGCCTGTGATCTTACTGCTGAAGAAAGTAATAATAACAGCAGGGCTTGTTCCTGGTTCCCAGTTCCCATATGATTTATAGATTTATTGCCTCTTGCTTTCTGCAGCATCTGAATTTTGCTGCATTTGGCAAGAATATTCTCAACGAGGAGTTTGCCACTTGTGTGGCTTTTCTTCCCCCTCTCTCAGTAAAGAATAAATTAAAGCAGACCAGCATTACAGGCTGTAAAGAGGTGGATTGAGACAGTGATTGAGCATTGCTTCCCTGGACTGCCAGTTGTTTCCCTTTGTTAGTACAACCTGTATTTACAATTATATTGCAGATTATATTGCAGATCCAAATGGGACACATTGTCCCAAAATTACCAATTACTACAGTATTCAAAGCACACAAAATCTCATCTAATACCAATTTTCATTCTCTGTGTGTGGTGTTGTTTTTTTTTTATAGGGCTGTATTTAGCTTTTGGCAGAACTAATTTAGAAAAGGTAATTCATTTTGGAGTAATCACACCAGGATTGTTGAAAGGGGGGCAGTTTAATGAAAATGTTCATAATAATTATGAAATGACCTTTTGCTGTTTATTGAAACATTAATTTTATGAGTGTTTCCTCAAGGAAAAAAAAAAAATCAGGTGGAACAGTAGAAAGGTAAAAGAATATATTAAGGATTCATTGCATTTCTGCTTCTTCCAGTGTTTGTATTCCCAAATTTAATATTCTGATCCAACCTTAAACTTCTTTCTGCCTGCTGTGAATTACTATTACATGGAACAGACTCTTGTGGATCACTCCAGGAATACAATTGACTGCAACTGTATTTCCTGCCAGGGAGCTGCTGGTTCTGGCACCTCAGCGGAGTGAAGCTTCCACAGTCACTTGTCCAGCCAGTAGCAAACCTTGGATGTGTGTTCCCAACAGGAACATCCAGGTATGAACCACTTGGAATCCACACAGATCGACACAGGGGGGAGAAAACACAGCACTCAGGTAAGAACAAGCAGCAGAATCATAAAATATCCCGAGCTGGAAGGGACCCACGAGGATCCTCAAGTCCAATTCCTGGCCAAGGACAGCCCTGAGAATCCCATGATGTGTCTGAGAGTGTTGTCCCAGCAGCCACATCCTGTTCCCTTTCCTGGCTGATCCCAAGGAGGGTCAGGGAGTGGGACATGCATATTAAATGGACTATGGATCCTTCCAGGAACACACGTGTGCAGGTGGGCTCGGATGAATCCCAATCTCCATGATCTCTGCAGGAGCTGCCTTGGAGCACCTCATCCCTCCAGGAATCGATTCCCTAGGCTTGAACCTCTCCAGTCTTTGGCCCAGATTTCCATGCATCCCAACACCCAGGTCCCAAGCCCTGCACCTTCCTCAGCAGCTGGTCTGGCTCGATGTTCAGCAGCATTCACAGCCGGGCTCACCCACACCACGTGCACACACCCAGGTTTCTCCAGGTGCCACCACACAGGGGGTCTCCAACCCATGGTGTGACTCAGGTTGGTGCACTCAGAGCTGGGAGCCCCTCACCCAGGAACATCATCCTGAAAGGAGATAAAGGAGGAGACAGGACAAACTGCATTAACCAGGGGTAGGGTGTTGCCAGACAAGCACATTGACTGCTTACATGGAACTGGCCACTTTTATCCTCTTGTCTTTCTAATTTCCCATTCCTGTTCCTCCCTAACCACCTCAGACCCTGTTTTTCCCTGCTTTTGGTCCTTTCCCTAAACATCTCATAATGAATTTTCTTACAATCCCAGGCTGCTATTCCCCTACAACCCTCCTTGATCCCCACACCCCAAAGCAATAAAGTCTGATAGACATTCCAGGCCCTCTCCCATTAATTCGTGTTGATGGGTCCAACACTCTCCCAGGACACCTCTGGGAGCAGCTGAGGCTCATTCTCTGATCAGGTTATTTGGATTGCTCTGCATTTGTGGAAATCAATATTTTCTTTGTTTCTTTTTTTCCCTCATAGCCAAACACCACCTTCTTTACAGAAAATCCCGGAACCACCAGCAGGTGATGCTGCCACTGGAAAAGCTCCTCAGCCCCTGACAAGGTGTAACAGGACTGAGGCTGGATCCACAGACAAAGATTTTTCTGCCTTAGAAGTAACATAAGGATGTCCTAAATCTGCCTGTCTCAAAGCACAAAAAAGTCTTAAGCTTTTATCTTTCAAATTCTTAATAATTTCTGCCAGTTGTTAAGCTGTGAGTACCTACCCTGGGTTGAGTGCATTGTAAATAAAATGGCCATGAATCAGTTTGCAGGGAGTCTTGCTTTGAAAGACATGTTTTAGATGTGTTTTATAAATAACAAGGAATTAAGGAACAGGGAGAAGTAGCTTTGGAACCCTCTTGTACTCAGGTGGGGGCAGTGCAAGCACTGGGAGGGGTTCCCCTGGAACAGAGTTCTGGATATATGGGAGATTTTACAGTCAGTCAAGGTGTAAAACCATCCAGTGTGAAAAGCATTGCTCCTTTTGTGTCATTGCCTTGGTATCTTCTGCTTCTTTTTTGCCACATTAGACCACAATTGTTTGCATAAACATTAGAAAAGTGATGTTCTTTAATGACATTTATGAACTGCCACTGCCTGGGAAGACTCTCCATAACAACTGTTGGCATTTTCTCACTGTCCACGTAAGCAGAGCAAGGGATAAATAAAAGTGCACTGGGTCACCAGTGAAAAGGATTGTAGCAATAACAAAAATTACAGCTGGGAATTGGGAAGTGGAATCAACAGAGCAAACCCACAGTAGTTGTTCTAACATCTCGAATTTGGAAATGGCAAAGTCACTTGGAACCTCCTGTCCTTCAAGGAGGGTAAATAAACATCCAGTGTAATGGTAACTGCAGAAATAGGGATTCAAGCCTTTACTGGGAGTTGGGGACCGTGTCTGGCAATTAAATAAAGTACCTATTTTCAACTCCTTTATTGGGATATTTAGTCACTCACCACAAAAATTTCTGTTTCATTACTGAAGTTGAAAATATTGGGGACTCAGCAAGGGAAAATTATTCACTACAGAAGACTCTGTGTGTGAAATTAGACGTTGAAACCCCACTAACACTGATAGACTGGCTCTAGTTTAATTTGTATGATGGGGCAATGGAATTGTAAAGGCTCAGAGGAAAAGTAATGTCCTTAACTGGTACATATCTGGGATTGTGTTTGCTGGAGTGACTCTTGATTTCAACCACCAGGAAACTACAATTCCTGTTTGGAAGTATAATCAAATATGGAATAAAACAGAATTCCAGTGAAAGGGCTACATTTTGTCCATCTGGAGATGCAAAAACATCTGCCTTTTTTTTTTTCTCCTGATTCTACAAATAAAAATAATTTGGATTATTTTCATGCATAATTAAACTTTTGTCTCATCTGGGGTCATCAGACCAGGAATTTTCATCTGGACCAGTCACTTTAACCTGTGCTCTGCATAATATTGAGTCACACTGTCAGTAATCTATGATATCTCTGCAGAATCAAACTGAAATTGTGGGATCAAGTGATAAGTGTTGCATTTTGGTGGTTTTTTTTTTAATTTTTAATAATGCTACTAAACCAAAATTTTTTGAAGTAATAGTCCATCTGTAACAATTTTTCCTCCACAGTTAAGTCCTGAAAACCTATTTAAAAATAGCATTGCACTGGAGACATGGCCACATGATGGATGGGGCTTGGAGCCACCTGGTCTCGTGAAAGGTGTCCCTGCCCAGGGCAGGGGGTTGGAATTGGATGAGCTTTAATTTCCTCTCCAACCCAAACCATTCCATGATATTATTTGGGGCACATAATTATCTGCAAGCCTGATGTCTAAAGGCAAAGCAAACCCTGAGAGCTACAAAGTGGGGAGGTTAAAAAGAGTGGTGTCCTTGTCTCTGGTGCAACAACTGAGACAAGTGGGGGAAAAACATTGGCCAGGACGAAAATGTGCTTGGGCACATGTCTCAAATAGCTTATTTTAAAGGGGTTTCAGTCAAAATGAGCTTATTGCAATAACATTTAGAAGTTCAAAGCAGGGATCATCACCTACAGGTGCATGAGATGAGAAGATATTGGTTGTCTTGTAAGGCACAGAGACAGACATCAGGAGAAATTTTGGCCTTGGGGGGGATTTCTTCATGAGAAGGGTTGTTAAACATTGGAATGGACTGCCCAGGGAGGTGATCAAGAAACAACTGGCCATGGCACTGTGCCACAGTCTGATTGACAAGGGGATGATCAATCAAAGTTTGGTCTCCAGAATCTCAGACCTAAATGATTCTGTGAGAAAGGTTAGATTCAAAGTTAATCAGATATAAAATGAAAGCAGATGGATTTGTGTGAGAATCTCTTTTTTCCCAAGATAAGCAGGACAGGAAAAAAGGGTTCAAGAGTTTCCTGTGACCTGAGAGATGGTTTAATTCTTCTTCTATTACCTGAAATATTAATGGTTAGGAAAGTTTCTGAATTTAGAGGAACATCACAGTCACAGAGGGAGATCCATCCAGGAGGTGCAGGGCAGAAAAAGGAAATGGCAGCAAATAGAGGTAAGTGGGGGGCAAGGAGCAGTGTGAGTGAGGTTTGGTCAAGAGGAACAGCTGAAGCAGGTGATTTCCAACAGGAAAAGCTTACGGAAACCAGTAACACCAGGAGAGCTGTACAATTTCATTCTTACCAATCAGCAAGTTATAGAATCCTTAACTGTGAGTTCAGGTTGCTGCAAGAAGTAGAAAATAATTTTGCCCTTCAAATTGTGAGGATTAGAACCTGTATTTTAAAGTGGAATCCCATCCCTGCTGCTGCTTTCCTGACTGAAAGGTCACATCCAGGACCACTGGAGAAGGACATGATATTTAGATACCCCAGAGTCTGCCTTCACAACTGCAGGAGGAAGCTGGAAATCCACCCTGGCTGTGTTTTCCTACGTTAGTGGGAAGCCTGGCAGCAGCCCAGGAGTTAATAAAATCCCTCCAGGTCCTTGCTGGAGTGACAAGTCTATAATGCAGCTGTAGCCAGCAGTGAAAGGGATAATAGTGTGTAGGCTGCTGAAGTAAGAGCTCTGCAAGGATTAAATTGGCTGCACAGCTTCATTCCCACATCCCAGAAGTGAGGGGGTTTTGTTGGTTAGAAAATGATGCTGTCTCTTCCCTGACAGCACTGGCTCTGACAATCAGGCTTTAATGTGAAGAAATTTCCAAGTTTGTTTCTATCATGAGGCAGCTGGGAGAAATCAGGAGGTAGTTTATCCCCAGTGGGCTTTTTTTCTTTCTGCCCAGGCTGATTGTGCAGAAGAATTGAAATGGTTCATTTGACACTCCACAAGCACATGGACAAAGGAGCTGAGGGTCCTGACGTTCTCCCAAATGTGTTTTTTAAACCACTTTCCCTCCAATGGGCAGGTGAAGAGCTCTGGAGCAAAACTTCAATTACAGAGACAAATGACCACTGGTTGGGATTCCCAGGTAGGAGGTGTGTTATTGCCTCAGACTCTGAGGATTTCTGGGAGCCAGAGTTAATTATAACTCAGAGCTGTTTGGCCATGGTGGCTTAGGCAGAGCTGTGGATCCCCTGGGCTGTCTCATGACATCCCATTTCCTCTGGGCAGTGGAGTGACAACTGTTGCAGTGAACTGCCTGGAAGGATTAGAACACAGATATACCTTATGTACCTTAAATTTTTGACCAGGTTTCCAGAAACTCCTGTTCTATTCTTGATATCAGCAATGAGGCAGAAAACCCATCAGATGGAGCCATGCACATTTTCAGATTATTGTTATCATGAGTTCTGGGAAAACTTTCTAGTCCCAGCTACTCAGAATCATGTCATTGTGAAGTTTCTAATATCCAGGACTCACTTAAGGGCAGAAACTGGGATCAGATTATTTGCAACATCTAACTCTGATCAGTAAAATCAGGCTGTAAGATTCACATGGAATAATAAATGTCTTATGTCCTCTTCCCCCTTGTCTTTCTTTTCCAAAACACTGAATTATTAGTAGTCAGGGTTTGGGGCTTTTTTGTTATGCAAAGCCTACTTGTTACTAAATAATTATAGGGATTACTTTGGGGTTTTATTTAGCTAATTGGTCAATCATTGCCTGAGATATAGGCGTCATAGAATATCCTGAGTTGGAAGGGACCCACAAGGATCCAAGTCCAACTCCAAGGGACACTTCCAAAGTTTCTTAAGGAATAGATTTTTGCATCACCATCACATTTGTAGGAATTAATTTGGTTTTCCAAGGAAACACAGGCACATCTCTTCTGTGACAAATTTTTCTAAGGCAGGTTAAATGAATGAAATAAGAGATGGAGAAGAGAGCACATGGAGCTTTTATTATTTCTTTAAATATGTAAAATATAATTATTAAAAAACCAACATAGAAACCCTCCAGTTAAGCAAACATTCCAGCTCTAAATAAAGCCTGGCTGCCCCAGTGTTGCTGTGTAAACATTGGTTCAAGCAGTAACTGATGTGGGAAAGAGTCGATTACCACAAGACCAGACTAAATGATCACCTCCATTTGCAAAGAGAAGAAGGAATTAAATGGAGTTACACTGATTTGTGGTTGCTAAAGCTCAGGGTCTAAACTTCCTACAGAGCAAATATCAGCTAAACAATTATCAGTAGTTATAACTTGGGGTTTCTATTGCTCATTCATTATTTCTGTACTACAAAACAATAAATATCAGCTTTCTGATAGCCCATGGTCTGAGTCATTCCCAACACTGAAGTAAAATAAAATCTTAAATAGATCAACTACAGGATTTTTTCCCTATGGTTTCCAAAACATACCAGTGCTAATGCAGAGATTAATACTCAGAATATCTGTATTGGAGCTTTATAAAAGCAATTATTGAGTAGGACAAGGAGGGTTACCCCCCATGCCCTTCACAGACATTTATTTTAGTAAAGGCAGAACTCTATAGAACTATTCCTGTGCCAAAAAATGGCTTTGTAAAGAGAGTTTTGGAGATGCAGGCTCAATTTTTCTCTGCAAAAGCTCACCCTCAAGAACAGCTTAAAGCCTAATTACCACAGCATTCAACTGTGAAGCAAAACTAAGGTCAAATTCTGGGTGAAACAGGCTAAAATTGTGTCCTGTGAATTCAGAGGGCATTGAATCAACATGCCCACAAACACAGAAGCAGAAGCATCTTCCTTTCCTGCACTTTTTAATGGATATGAATAATTGAAAGGTAAAAGCATTTGCCTAATTGCAAATGTCTGTGTGACAGAAAGTTAATTTTTGACCATCAGTGAAGTCTGTGACACAACTCACTTTACCAGAACACCTAAAAAACCAGGAAGGATCACTCTGGAAGGGCTCCTTTCTTTCCAGGAGTTTCCCAGGGGGAACAGCTGAGCTGTGAGCTGCAGGTGTCTAAAGCCCAGTGACCTGTGCAACATTTAAATCTTGTCATTTGCTTTAACAAAGAGCTTTCCTCACTAGATCTACACATGCTGGGCACTTATGTAGAACATTAGTTTTCGAGTTCCACACCCTAAAATGCCCAGGACTCCAAGGCTAAGGTTGTCAGCAGGAATTTAAGGGTTCATGAACATTTACTAGGATTGAACTGAGGACAAATGTCTCAAGGAGAAGAGAGAACCTTAATTCTAACTCCACTTAGGGGAAGCTTGGACAAAAACTGAGCTTTCCTCACTCACAGCTGGAATTAGCTTGGATCATGGAAGCAAACAAGGGGTTACCATGAGCCAATTCCCAATATATTTGTGACCTCATAGTCCCAGTGTGCTCTGTAGTGGAGGGAATCACCCAGTTTTATTTGAAGTAGGCATTTTTGGCCCAATCAAGTCATATAAATGTTCCTTTCTCATATCAGTGACTATGCTATATTTGAATCTTGGATTTATAATCTGCAAAGACTGTCAGATAAATTGGTGTAATGAAATGAACTCTCAGCAGGGGCCAGTTTTCCAGGAGTGCAAATTAGTGGCAATTATTGGAAAACTCATACCTGTTTATCTACTTTGGAATAAAAGTGACTGGGGGTGAGGGGGGAATCCTTTGTTATTTTGTTCCTTCTAATTCCTTTTTTGCAATAATACCTTGTGTTCCAGGACTCCAACAGATGCCTGGGAGAGAGAAAAAAAGGCATCATTGATTTGGGATTTAGTGGATAATCCAACCTGAATATCCTCCTTCTATAGGTGTCCCTTAGATCTGAAGAATATGTGCATATATATGATAAAAGACACAGGTTCTTCTGCCTTAATTAAACTTTCCCAACTGTGTATCCCAATCTGCAGCAGGATGGGAACCTTTATGAAATTTTGGGTGAATTTATGATGCAGATGGTTCCTTGTTAAGGTAGAACAGGACTGATCTGTATGTTAAAAGGTTTTCCTCATCATCCAGGTATAAAAATAGAAGGAATACAGTGAGTCAGGCTTGCAATGTTGGTAACACATCAAGTGTCAGAGGATAAACTGCTGTAAGCAAAAAAAAAAAAAAATTGATATGAAACTCCTTAAAAGTCCTGGATTATTATTTTTGGGATACAAGTTCCTTTATCCACAGGAAAAAAAAAAACAAACAGAGAGAGTGGAAGAAATTTTGCTTGTTAGAAGCACCTGGCTCTTTGTTTGATTGACAGAATCTGAGATGAATGTGATATTTATTTTTCTCACAGATTTTTCATGCTTTATTATTCCAATTATTAATTGTAAGTAGGAGCACTTTACTTGTTTTTTTCTTAGACCAAGATGGGAAATGTTCTACATTTAAAAATCACTGACTTTTTAACCTCAGGGACCATTGTAACATTATAACACCACAATCAAAGCAGAGCTGTTCTTCTTTTACACCTTTAATGTTTTGAGAAGGGTTAAATGTCATCACATAGTGACAAAGCAAAAGAAAAAGCAAACAGAAGAGATCAGACAGGGGCCAAAAAAAATAATACACCGGGAAGCATCATGAGAAGCTGCAGAACTCTCACACCTAGTGGTCAGAAAAAGAAATGCTAAGAAATTGGATTTTGGATTTAATGTTTCAGCACAATGGGAATTCTAAAAGGAACAACCTGAGGAAATTTGAATTTTCATTGAACAGCTGAAAAGGGCACAGGAATAATGTAACTACCTGCAGAGATTCCTAATAATGGCACTGTAGGATTGTATCCAACAGCATATTTTGCAAAAACTTTTCTTTGCCTTTCATGGGCTTTGTTGAAGAATTACCTTCACCTTGGTGGTCTGGGATACAGGGCTGTGTGTATTGTTTAACAATTATATCAGAGATCCAGAAGGAATAAAGGATTTTTGTGTCTAAACTTCATGCAGCCTCAGATTCCTTACAACACAGGGGAGTGTCCTTCCTTTTCCCAAATCCAAAGGAACTGATTTTAAGGGGAATCCTGCCCTTTAAGTACCTCAGTCCTGAAACTTATCTTTGTTTGAGATCTCTTGAGCCTGAGTTACTGTGTTCAAAAGGATGTGACACCTGGGGACACAGTTTAGTGGTGACCAAGGTGGTGCTGGGTTCATGTTGGACTCCATGATCTCAGAGGACTTCTCCAACCTTAATTATTTTGTAATTCTTTAATTTAAGACTCTCTGTCTCCATCCCTACTGGATCTAAAATGGGACAGAGGCTTCTCTCCTTCAACATTCCAGCACAGCATAAATCCTTTCTCTCCCCCCGGGACACATCATTTCATCCTTCTTGAAAATAACCAATGATTTTGTGCTAATTAACGTGAACAAATCTAGGAATTGCCTCAAGTACATGGCCAAAATCATGCCAAAAATGTAATAATTCAGCTACAGGAGGAATCAAACCTGACAGTGTTTCAGCTGTGCCCTGATGCTGAAGAGTTTGCTTGGCTGAAACTGTGACGTGAGTTAAAAACTGGTGGATATTTTGGATGCTAGATCAAAAAAAAAAAAAAAAAACAGTCAAAAAAAAAAAAACAAATCAAAGGAAGATCAATGAAATCAAAGACATTTATTGGATCAAACCCTGTGCATTTTTCTCAGAGTATTATCAATTACAGAAACCCACACTGAAAAGTTACAAGATTGTGTTAAAAAAAATACAAAGAAAAATAAAAAAAAATTATAAACCCAAAAGAACTTCTAAATTCCTTCAGAGTGAGAAAAGACATTGCAGCTTTTTACATCTTTATTTAGTGCAGCTCCCCCAACAGTTATAGATGTTGAGGCCTTTTTGTTCCATTATTAGTTTGCTTAATGAAAAAAAACTGCAGCAGTTCCAACCTGCAATTAAACACTGATCTCTCTCCAAAAAAGTACAACTTTCTTTAGAAAGTGCTGCCTGAATGCAACCATTTCATCCATCACTGCAAATGACAACTCCTAGAGACGTGTCAAAAGAAACCCAAAAAAGACAGGATGGATCCAGGCTCAGCATGTTCTGTAACAACATAATTGACATAACCCAGAGGAAAAGGATTTGTCAGACACTGTCAGCTCCAGCAGCTGCAGGGTCTCAATTTTCTCAAAATTATAAGTTTCCCTCCGAGTACTTTTTGTAACAGAGTGGGGGAAAAGAAAAAAATAAAAAAGTACCACGTAGAAAACAAAGTGGTTTTTTTATCAGGAATAAAAGATCCAATCAAACCTCCACCATTAACCCCACAATGAAGATGATTTGCAGGAGGCATTGAAGCTTGATTTGTGCTTCACTCTTCAATTATTGCAAACACTCAGCAAGAAGTGTCTTAGAGCAGAAGTTTGCAGCCTAAAGAACACCAGTTGGGGCAAGATAATGGATAAAAAACCCATGCTGACCATCATCAAATCAACAATAAACAGCTTTAAATAGCTAATAACTTCTGTTCCAGACCCAGGTGTAAACCCAGTTCTTGTTTTATCAAGGACTGAACAGTACATGGTTGCAATACAGCACAGAGAGGAGGGTTTGATGTCCACATCTCAAAATAGAAACAGTAACAAAGCCTTCCATGTGATCCACATTTCTCACCTCTTTGTTGCTTTCCACAAAGTTACACAGTTTGGAACAAGTCAAGACAGTTGCCTCTTTTTTTTGTTGTTTGCTTAATTTGTTGATTTTTTTTTTTTAATCTTTATGGAGTAAAAGTTGAAGTTTCAGCAGAAGCTGTCACATAAAAATCTCTACACCACAACCAGGATGGATTGTTTTAATTACTATGGGTATCTGTGCACAATATGTACCCCAGTTTTTTCTTTTAATTCAGGGCAGAATTTAGTAAGTCTCCTAAAAGATAAAGGCTAAATCAGCTGCTAAAACTAAACCAGGTGTCTAAAATCAAGGTAGGGGGATGCTCACCTGCCTTTGAGACTCCTTATTTGGGATCAATCACCCTCTGGAGTTCTCCATCAGAACTGGGGAGAGTCTCAATAACCAGCTTAGATTTGCAACCTGGATTCTAAATGTCTACAAAGGACACATGATCTTGCAGTAAAAGCTATTTTTTTGTTGATCCTGACACAGCACCAGCTCAACAGACATCCAATATACTCTTTTTTTTTAAGGAATACTCCTGTCCCCGTGGTCCCACCAACTGCAAGGCAGGATAATGGTCTTCAAAGAGCTGTGGTACCTCCTCATGGAGGAGACTGGTTCTTGTCCTCTGTGGGAGTGGGGTTAGAAAACCTACAAGCTGCAAAGCAAAAAGGACTGGGAATAATCCACATTCCCAAACTGCATCACTGCTTTGCCTGAGAACTCAGACCTGGAAGCAAAAGGACAGGAGGGAAAGTTTTCTCTCTTCCCATGGAACTTTCTAAAGAGGAGGAGCTTTGACCAGGAAAACTCTTCCTGATGACACAATCTGGGAAATGGGAGAGCTTGAGATGTTTCCCTGAAGTTTTCTCTGAAGTGGGACAGTTGCACTGTGTTGGTGCAGAGTCTAAAATTCATCACCCAGGGCAATTTAGGCGCATGTGAGTAGAGGCTGGGACAGTGATTAGTCTGAAAGTTCAGATTCCTTT
This sequence comes from Pachyramphus minor, assembly GCA_013397135.1. Taxonomy (NCBI): domain Eukaryota; kingdom Metazoa; phylum Chordata; class Aves; order Passeriformes; family Tyrannidae; genus Pachyramphus; species Pachyramphus minor. Next base: position 80,212 of record VYXB01006626.1, read on the forward strand.
TAATGGAAATACTATTCTGTGGAAATCAGTTGGGACCAGGTTCCTAAGGAAACGTGCAGTGCTTTCTTATGCAGTATTAGAAGACCTGAGTANAGGGACCAGGTTCCTAAGGAAACATGCAGTATTAGAAGACCTGAGTAACCAAAAAAGCTTAAATCCCATGTCCCAAATACTATTTTTTTAAAAACAGAATTTATAGCCTTATTTTTAACAAATTCCATATAAAATTTCACTATTATGTCTTTTGAAAACCCAGTTACCTTTAAGAATCTGCCTCCTAATTGTCCTATGGTCCCTAAATAGCTGAGTCAGAGAAGTGCAGAAGGTTGAACATTGAGCTGTCAAGATTAAAAAAAAAAAAGACTGAAATGCTCAGATCTCTCAATAATGGGGTCATGTAAGCATCAGAATTAAATAAAGAAGAACTGGCAGTGTTGATAAACTACATAAAGATTGTATGGATATTCTAGCAAATCTCTATAGATCCATTTAAGCTATACAAATATTTTCCTAGTGTTACTTTCACTAAATAGAGAAATCAATCCAATAAGATCAAATTGAGTTTAGGTTGCTTGGATAAATGCCAATATCAGTAGCAATTTTAAAATTAAAGACAAAACAGAATAGAAAAAGGACACTTCTACCTTGTAACACTAAAAACCTCAATAAACAGGAAAAAACCAGTTAAATCCTGCTAAAAAAAGCCAGGCCTAAAGGTCTGAGAAGTTTCCTTAGTTTTCAGAAAATGGATTTGAAATAGAAATAATGAGTTTTAGATATTAGAAAAAAAATCTTGACAGTGAGGATGGGGAGGCCCTGGCACAGGTTGCCCAGAGAAGCTGTGGCTGCTCCATCCCTGGAAGTGTCCAAGGCCAGGTTGGATGGGGCTTGGAACAACCTGGGCTAGAGGGAGGTGTCCCTGCCCATGGCAGGAGGTGGAATGAGATGATCTTTAAGGTCCGTTCCAACACAAACCATTCCAGGTTTCTATGATTTCAAGCCAAACACACACTGAGAAATGTGCAACTGTGCAATCTGTGTGCAGTTTAACTCTGCCAGCTCGTGGTTCTGAAACAAAAACTGTTTGACACCTGTGAGGGTGCAATAATCCAAAAAAAATTTTGAAGCTGTTGGCTTCAGTGGAAGGATCAGGGAATTCCAGAGTGATAGCAAACAACAGAGTCAGGAAAGACAAGGACAGCCCTCAGATTTCCAAACCCTCTTTCATCTTCACCAACAGCATCCTCAGCTGGGATGGTCAGTACTGTCACTTACAGTGAAAAATAGTCAAAACTCAGCCAAAATAATCCATCCATATGGAAATAGTTCTGCCAACTTTCAGGAAAAACTAAAAATAACAACTGCACTTCAGAAACAGCAATATTTCTTCCACCTGTACCCAAGTGCCTCTGTTTACCCCCTGGACTGACACCTCAGAATTCCTTACTGAAGTGAGGGTGGAAACCAGTAAAATATTTCCCACAACCTCTGCTAGAACATATCAGCTTCTACATCCCTCAAGCAACATCCACAAGGGCAAAATACAAAGTTGCACAAAAATATAAAGGTCAGAGTACATCTTTTTGGTCAACAAGTGTTACAAACCCCATTCAGAAACCTGCAATAACCCACTGCCACTCCCCAAGCACCACTAAGTCACCTTAATCACAAATCTTACCTTTTTATAGACTTAGGAAAAATCTGAGCAAAGAACAAAGATACAAACACACCACTTATAGCACAAGGAAAAAAACCCACCAAACAACTGAACCCTGTGTGATCAGCTGTTATTTATTTCACTTGATCTAACCAGCCAATTTTCCAGGGCTGGCAAGCCAATCAATACATATGTAACTTGGAACTAATCAGCACACAGATTGTGCTTTTTTAGTATTTAGCAAGGAGAGGCTGGGACGTGTGGAGGGAGGATTGCAGTGAGGAGAAATGGGGTTTATTGCAGCTGTAGGTAGTTAGGGTTGAGGAAGAATGATGAGAATTAGCTCTTTGTTTCATTAGCTCCATTGTTTCGGGAGACATTATTTTAGGCAAAGAGGGAGAGCTCCTTGAAAGACAAGCAGAGTTGTAAAGGTTATTAGAAGAAAAAAAATAAATTTCTTATTCAAGATTTAACCTCATGGCAAAACAAGGGGTAAATACAAAAGTTGCAGGGCTGTAAACCAAAGTATTTTAGGGCTGAAACTTTTGATTTATATTAAGGCACTGAAAGCTTCACTCTAGGTTTGCAAAGAGTAGTAAAACAAATTTCTCCAGCTCACAGTTTCATGGCTTCAGCATCTTCCAGAGAGATGGGAAAGCAGGTTCACCAGAGCACAACAGGGAACCAACCACACTGTGCCTGTGTGAACTACTGTGTATTTAAGGGGAGAAAATGGGTAATTAGTGCAGCTACAGCTCTGTTTTAGAAGGATCTGAATCTGAGGCACCATGTAACATGTGGATAAAATCACAGAATGGTTTGGGTTGGAAGGGACCTTAAATCTCATCTCATTCCACCCACTGCCATGGGCAGGGACACTTCCACTAGCCCAGGTTGTTCAAACCCTGCCCAACCTGGCCTTGGACACTTCCAGGGAAGGGGAGCCACAGCTTCTCTGGGCAATATTGATATCCCTCACAAATCACATCTCTGAAATTAATTATGGACATCACCCACGTGACCACCAATGATTTATATTCCATTTGGTTTCTGTCAGGGTTAAAGTAACTTTTCTTACCTCTCACACAAGGAGATTTTTTAATGGAGATGAGAATTATTTTAATTATTTCACTAATTTTCCCTGTCTTCTCTCTAAAATCTCCCTTGGGTGATATCCCTCTGTCCCTCAGATATCAACCACATTCTCCCTTCAAAATTGGTCAACCTACTGGAATTAAACTTGGAGAAACTGTTCTTACTTTGAAGTTTGCTACTTCTCCAACTGAGAGAAAGGCAGAAGTGCCAAACCCCAGATATCTCAGATGGTCTGATGAAAGCCAATACATCTTCAACCAAGCCTTCTCTGCCATAAGATAGTGTGATATTATCCCTGAGAATGTGATTGGAACGATAGTTTTGGATTTTTGCAAGGCAGGCAACAGAAGTGTTTGAAAAGTCCTTTGACATCACAGTCTACAACTTCTTTGTGAAGGGAAGAGGAAGGACAGGACAGGACAGGCACTGAGCTCTGCTCTGGGGGGACCAGGGACAGCACCCAGGGAAGGGCTGGAGCTGTGTCAGGGCAGGGTCAGGTTGGATCTCAGGAAAAGGTTCTTCCCCCAGAGGGTGGTTGGCACTGCCCAGGCTCCCCAGGGCAGTGGGCACAGCCCCAAGGCTGCCAGAGCTCCAGGAGGGGTTGGATGATACTCTGGGGCACAGGGGGTGACTATTGGGGATGGGTCTGTGCAGGGCTGAGGGTTGGACTAGATCTTTGCAGGTCCCTTCCAACTCAGCATATTCTGTGATCCCTCTGTCCCTCACGTATCAACCATGTTCTCCTTTCAAAACGTGTCATTGATCATCTACTGGATTTAAACATGGAGCAATGGCTCTTACTTTGACATTTGCAGCTCCTCAGACCCAAAGAAAGGCAGGAATGTTAAACCCCTTGTCTGTATTCTCCAAATATCTCAGATGGTCTGATAAAAGCCAATACCTGAACCTTCAACCAATACCTGAACCTTCAATATTCACCCAGGGAATGTGACAGGAATGGTAGTTTTGGATTTTTTCAAGGCAGACAACACAAGTGTCTTAAAGGTCATTTGATCTTTCCAGTTGTGCCTGGGAGCACAATCAGTGTTGTTGTCTGTGATTTGCATCAGTCAGGGGCTGAACTGGCTCCCTTGCAGAGATGCTCAGTTTTTTGCTGTCTTCCTTCTGGCAGGGGCAGGAAAACCACACATATGCAGGAGGCTGCTGGTTTTTTTCAGGAAGAACTAATTAGGGATGGCTGACTAGAGAGAAATCACCAGCGGGAATATAATTGTCTTATGGATTCTGACGGCTGCTCCCAGGCAAACAAATCAAAAGGCATGTTAATTGCTCACACCACACATTCCTTCACACAACCTGGGCTGCTTTTTTCTCTTCCCTCACTTTTCAGGCCCAGTTTGTTGACAGCCTGACAGTATTTGAATCACATCTTTGCGCCTTCACCGACACGAGGTATAAAACAGTTAATAAATGTTTCTAATCAAACAATCAATGAGGGTTGGGAACTCAAATTGAATTTGAGGCTATTCTTGCTGCATGACACTTCTAAACCTTCCTACTTGGATTCAGTGGGAGAGGAGAGACCTCGTGCAGAATTCCTGAGCAGGTTGGAGACTTGAGTAGATCTCTGGGTCATAAGGAATCAGTGTGGGGGGAAAAAATGAACCTCTGGGTCCCAGTTCCTAAGCTGATCCATGAAATGCTTTTCCACCTGTAACTATGCAGGAAGTGTCATCTCCCAGTCTTGCTTTGATGGCATAACACAGTTTGATGTTGGATAATAATGGAATGGAATGGAAGGAAATGGAATAGAATAGAACATAGCAGAACAAAACATAACAGAATAGAATAATTAAATATTTTAATGATTAGGGCAAAGAAGCAAAAGCAATGACTTCTAATGCAAGAAGAGTTTATTCAGAAAGCTTTCTTTTTTTGTATTAGAGCAAAGCTTGCTGAAGTACTGAAGAGCTTCTCTGTTTTTCTTTATTGTAATATTTATATCCATAAACCTAAAATAAACCCTCTACATACAAACCTCTTATTGCTTCTCTCTGTAGAACACCACAGTTATAAGATATTGCCACTAGGACTTCTAAACATTTTCCATCTATTCTGTTCATTAATAATGTGATTTTGAAGCTGGACACTGAATAACAGATTTTGAAAAAATTTCTGTGCCTGATCATGCACATAATGTAGTGAGGTCATCATTAAGTAGATCAGACTTCCATACACATCTAATGTCTGGCTCCCATGGATCCCCAGAGTGTTTAGGCATCTCAGTTCTTTAGGTTTTGTAAAACTGTCTTGTATTTTTAAATTAGTGTCAGGTTTGAAATGTGGTTCTGTGCAGATCCAAAGATTGGCACTGCCACTCCCCATTTTTGGATCACTCCAGGCAGATCAGTGTCTCTAAAGTAAATCTCAATGTCTGGTTATTAAAAAATTAACTGAATTATCAATGAAACATAGGGAATAATTCATAGAATTACTAAGGTTAGAAAACACCTCCAAGATCATCAAGTCCAATCTTCAGCCAAAAGCCCCCTGTGCCCTCCAAAACATACCATGAAGTGCCACAGCTACTCATTTTTGAACACTTCTGAGGACAGTGATTCCATCACTTCCCTGAGCTGCCTTCTCCAATCCTTAATCACTCTTTCAGGGAAGAAATTCTTCCTAATACCCCACGTAAACCTCCCCTGGTGCTGAGGTGTTATCACAGAATATGTGCTCAATTTTATTACCCCACTCACAGAATCATGGAATGGTTTGGGTTGGAAGGGACCCAAAGATCATCTCATTCCACCCCAACTGCCATGGGGAGGGAACCAATATTAATATTGAATATCAATATTCATTAGTAATTAGTGGATTTTCTATCAACATTCACATCCCAGAGTAAGGAAACAGCCCATCCAGCTATAAGTACATTCAACAGTGGTTTTCAAACTCTCTTCCACATGACTGTGAAAATCCCAAACTATTCCTAAGGGCTGCACAAGAAGCCCAAGGATATTGCAAGCTGGCTCCAATTCACTAATTAGAATGAATTTGGAGGGGCAGCAAACCAGAAGAAAGGCAAAAAAGTGCTGAACAGACTTGTGAACCCTTTCCCAAGCAGTTCACCAGCTCAGCAGGAGAAACAAATGTGTAGAATAAAATTCAGATAAAGAAAAAATAGCAGAAACATAAAGAAACCAATTAAATAAAATTCAGAGGATTGTTTTAAAGGCAGGCCAAATGAGGCCCTCAGATGGGACCTGAGTTAGAGTTCAGGGGAAGATATTTAATGTGCCAGTTTAAAGGGAAATGTGTCTATCATTCCAGAGAGTTTAATGCTGGCTCTACAGCTCTTATTAATTGGTCTCAGCTTCAGAAAACTTGCTTCAGGCTTGGTTTTCTCTCCAGAAGCTGACAGTACAACACCATGTGCTGAAAATAGCACATTGCTCAGCCTTTCTTCTGGGTGCCCTGTGACCCTGGCTGGAACACTTCTTTCATCATCAACATTTTAAGTCCCGCAGTCACCATCATTTATTTTTTTTTCCAGAAAAATAAGTGTGTTTTTTTTTCCTCTCTGAGAGGACAAAAAGCATTGGGTAAAGGAGCTTACCTTTGGCATCACTCTTAAAGGACTTTTCCAAGGGCAGGTACCTGACAAGTTCACAGCACAAAGTTAAATCCAAGGCCCAGACTGATTCCTTTGACTTTTACTTGTCCAAGGTCAGAGAACTTTGTATCCTTAGGGATCATCCTGAGGTTCATACAGGGTTTTGCTCTCATATTTAATAGTCATTATAACAGAGACTCTGGAGGGTGGAAAGGAAAAGAATAAAGAAGCAAACACCCAAAAATCTGACTCTACAGCAAATGTTTTCCTGTAAACAAGTGCTTTGTATCTTTACATTATTCTTTAGGAAGTAAGGGGGAAATACAATAATTAATTCATTATTGGGACTGCAATAGCTATGAAACTTTTCCAAATCTGGAAGGAAACCAGCACAATCTCTGGCCAGGGGAGATTATACATGTTTGAGGTGAGACAGGAGAGCTGCAAGTGGAAGATTTTTGGGTCAGAGATGTAAATGTAACTTGCTACTGAGGGGAAAAAAAAACCCTCATGAAGAGCTGGAAATGGAGAAAGTTAAAAAAAAAACCCAAAACACGAAGAAATTAAGACAAAATAAAAAAAAGAGCAGATTTTAACTGTTATTAAGGCCCCTGGAGAGCAAAGACCACTTTCTTGGTTAAATGAGCTATTTAAGGGAGTCATGATTATGACAATACGTATCTGATGGGTTCTTCTCTCCTCCTCCTCACCACATAACACCCAGGAAAGATTTTGTACATCAGAAGGGATAGTTAGAGCTGTTTCCTCACTCAGCTTGTCTCCTTTCCCTAAAATATTGAGCATCTTAAGCCAGTATGACCACAAACCTGGAGACATTTCACTAAACACAGCAGATCCTGTTGCTGAAGAAGCTGCCGTAAGAGGAGCTTAATGGCCTGAGAAATCATCCCTTCTTCCCCCCCATGGTCAAAACTCCCATTAAGATCTAGGAGTGGGTGGTCAGTAGGTGGCAAGAAGGATGGTGGGGTTGGAGAAACATTAATGGCAGCACACAGCAGGAGCAGGAGGGATCTAAATGCCAGACTTGGATGTGGGAGCTGAATTTCAGCATGGACTGATGTACTGGGGGCTAAAGGCTGTTTGTTTTGAAGTCATGTACTGAATTAGAGTGTCCAAATTGCAGTGGTAGGATGTAAGTCATTACTGTCCCTCCCTCAGCCTCACTACAAACAGGCACAAACTAGCAGGCCTAATCATTCCTTGGTATCATAGAATCATAAAATAGTTTGGGTTGGAAGGGACCTTAAAGATCATCCAGTTCCAACCCCCTCCCATGGGCAGGGACACCTTCCACTAGTCCAGGTTGCTCCAACCTGGCCTTGGACACTTCCAGGGATGGAGCAACCACAGCTTCTCTGGGCAACCTGTGCCAGGGCCTCCCACCCTCACAGGGAAGAATTTCTTCCTAATATCAAATCTAAGGAGGGTAGATTTACCCCCCTTCAGTTTGAAGCAATTCCTCTTTTTCCTGTCACTCCAGCCCCTTGTCTCCAGCCCCCCTCCAGCTCTCTTGGAGCCCCTTCAGGCACTGGAAGGGACTCTAAGGTCTCCCTGGAACCTTCTCTTCTCCAGGCTGAACACCCCCAGCTCTCCCAGCCTGGCTCCAGAGCAGAAATGCTCCATCCCTCTGATGAACTTAGTGATCTCTGAACTTGCTCCAGCAGCTCCACATTTTTCTTATGTTGGGGACCCTGGAGCTGGTCACAGTACTCCAGGTCATGCTAATAATTAATAAAATAATTATTTATGTTTTAAATTACTGTGAACATCAATGCCAAACACTTTTCCTTCACTGATGCACTGCAAGGAACCTCAACAACTCCTGGTAGTTCTTTAGTGGGTGCTCTACAGCATTTCTTGTTGATTTTGTCTCAGTTTTAATTTGGTCAAAGGTTGACCATGATCCTTCTCTTCTTGTATGTCTCTGACAGCTCCCAAGCAACCTGAACTAGAGGGCTGGTTGTCCTAACTCATCCCTGGAACCAGGGGTTCAAAATCCCATGGGCATCCTCTTACAGTGCTGGTAGGTCAGCAGGTTATTAATAGGCCATTATCAGGGTTTTTTCCCACTGGTATGTTTGATCTTAGAATCAAAGAGTTGTAAAAGCTGGAAAAAACCTCTAAGACCATCAAGTCCAAGCAATCTTGAGGAAGGTTTTCAGTCAGTGACCCAGTTGAGACAGATCTGCACAGTTTTTTACACCACAACTGAATATAAGTGAGGTGGTGAACATCAGTGGAGAGTCTTCTTGTATCATTTTCATCCTGATGGTTGTTCCTAATTTTTACAGGTTAGTTAAAATTATAGAATGTTTTTTGTTGAGAGGGACTTTAAGGATCATCTAATTCCAAACCCCCTGCCATGGACAGGGATTCCACCTACTGGGTCAGGTAGTTCAGAGCCCCATTCAACTTGACCTTAAACACTTCCAGGGGTGGGGATAGAAATGGTTATTTTGAAAGTTAGCCAGGATTTCATTTGGGGAACAAAATCTTGGAAAGAAGAAGAAGAAGAAGAAAAAAAAAGAAGAAAACTCCTGGCTAATCCTGGAAAGTTCCTGCAGCCCACAGCAAAAACCTGCTCTTGGTGTATGGTAAGAGAGAGAATGCCCTCAGCATTCCTGGGTATTTTAGGCAAGGGAGGTAGAAATGAGCTAAGCCTGGGAGAAAGCCAGCTAATCTGGGGCACCAGATGGGATGCAGTAAAGCAAAAGGCACAGGAGCAGGAATTATCTGAATGAGAGCAAAACAAAAGGGCACAGCCATCACCAGCAGCTCTAATGTTTTTTAACTAGGGGGGATGGCAGCAGAAAAAACAGCAGTTGACTTATGTGTGATTATAAAGCAACAGATGTTTAAGAGAACAACATTGTACCAAACAGAAACAGTGGAGGCTGTTTATTGTCAAGGCAAGAGTAACAAGCACCTCTGCTATGGAGACAGGCTGGGAGGACTGGGATTGTTCAGCCTGGAGAAGTGAAGGCTCTGGGACACCTCATTGTGGCCTTCCAGAAAAAGCAGGGGCTGACAAAAAGGAGCAGGTGGTGGTAGGACAAAGGGGAATGATTTTAAACTGAAAGAGAAGCCATTTAAATTACATGTTGGGAATAAATTTTTCACTCAGAGGGTGGTGAGGCCCTGGTACAGGTTGCCCAGAGAAGCTGTGGATGTCTCATCCCTGGAAGTGTCTAAGGTCAGGTTGGAAGGGCCCCTGAGCAACTGGTCTAGTGGAAGGTTTCTGTGCCTATGGCAGGAGGTTGGAATGAGATGATCCTGAAGGTTCCTTCCAATCCAGGACTTTCTATGATTCTATGTGTCTATGATCTCACCATCCTCCAACAGACAGGACAACTGATGCATCAATCCTGTCTAAACGTTTGTGCTTTGCTTTGACAGGGCAAGGAGAAGGATTTCAGCACCAAAGTTTCAAACTGGAGGTACACAAATGTGTTTAGGAAATGGTGGAATTGGAGTTTTTTGGAAACACACTGGTCTAACTGGTTACCTTAGACATATGTGTGCTACTGAGGGTGTTTGGATTTGATCATCTGCTTCTAAAAAATTGTATTGGGTTTGTGTGGCCAGGTTTTGGGTCTGGGGGGGCTTCTGTGAGAATCTGCCAGAAGCTTCTCCCTTGTCTGACAGAGCCAGTACCAGACAGATCCAGTATGGACCCACCACTGGGCAAGGCTGAGCCCACCAGGGATAGGGGTAATGTCTCTGGAATAACATAGTTAATAAGGGGAAAGAAATTATTACACAGATATAATAGCAACCAGAGAAGAGAGGGGTGAGATGTGAGAGGAACAACCCTGCAGACCCCAGGGCAGTGCAGGAGGAGGGGCAGGAGGAGCTCCAGGTGCCGGAGCTGAGGTTCCCCTGCAGCCCAAGGTGCAGCCCATGGGGAGGCAGCTGTGCCCCTGCAGCCCGTGGGGGTCCATGTGGGAGCAGAGATCCACCTGCAGCACAGGGAAGAGCCCACATGGAGCAGGGGGGTGCCTGAAAACAAGCTGTGACCCCATGGGAGGCCTGTGTTGACCTCATGTGGGACCTACACTGGAGCAGCCTGTTTCTGAGGGATTGCACCCCATGGAAAGGGGCCCGTGCTGGAGCAGCTTGTGAAGATCTGCAGCCTGTGAGAAGGACTCACATAGAGGAGTTTGTGCAGAAATGTCTCCCATTGGATGGACCCCACTCTGGAGCAGGAGAAGGACTCTGACTCCTCTCCCTGAGAAGAAACAACCTGTGATGAGCTGACCATGACCCCCATTCCCATCTCCCTTTGTCACTGGGAGGAAGGAGGGAAAGGTGTTTTTAATATTTGTTTGACTTCTCATTATCCTGCTCTGATTTTGATTGGCAATAAATTCAACAAATCTTCCCAAGTCAAGACTGTGTTGCCTGTGATGGGAATTGGTGGGGGATCTCCTCCTGCCCTTATCCCAAGCCATGAGCCTTTTGTTATGTTTTCCCTCCCCTGTCCAGTTGCAGAGGGGAGTCACAGAGTGGTTTTGGTGTGTCCCTGGCCCAGCCAGGGTTGACCCACCCCAAAAATAAAAAGTGTAAGGAGGACCAAAAGAACACAGATGTTCAGATCAAGAGTTCATTAAGCACATGAGGCTTTTTCCAATACATAAGGAAAAGGACACAGAAATTATACAAGATTCCTTCCACTGTCTGCAGCTGACACAGCTGGAAAAAGTGGACAAATTTTCATCCATGTTCATCCCAGCTGGGATAATAAATACTATTACTTTCCCCTGAAGACCTTGCATCCAGATATCATCCTTGTTACAAAGCTGTAATTATAGTGTAAATCAAAGAGCTGAAATATGTCTTTTAACATTTTTCATTCATTCCATTCATGTGAGAGGATGACATTTATCCCTGGTGATTTTTGGATGGAAAATGTCTCTTTTTGTCCCAACTCTATTTTTCATAATATTCAAAAATGTTTTTCAAAAAGGTATCAACAGATTAAAATGTTCCAAAAATTATTAAAAAAAACCCCCCAAACCAGCACAGTTATTCAGCATCATGACACGATTTCCCTCACCCCTGCCCAGTTTTAATGTGCAGGGTGTATCTGTGTTATTCTAATTACAAATCTGAGGTAGTTTTCTGTCTTCCTTTGACAGTAAATTCTCCAGGACTGAGAGAATCCATTTCTTGTTCTGGACCAGCAGCAAGGAGCTGCCTGGTGGCCACATCACATGATGGACTCAAGGTCTGCTCACACCTGACCCGTGTCAGGCTGGAGGTACAACAACTGTGAGCACAGAGACAGCTCAGATGGAAGAACATCAAGGCTCTGGGAAAGACAAACACACTGCCTGGGGGTGAGGAGGAGAGAAGTCCCCACTCCTGCCAGTAAGGGCACTGTGAAGGGGACTTCATTATGGAAGGAAAACACGTGGAGTGAGTCCAGATGAGGCCACCAAGATGATCTGAAGGATGGAGCAGCTCTGCTCTGAGAGAGCTGGGATTGTTCAGCCTGGAGAAGAGAAGCTTTGGGGGGAACTAATTGTGGCCTTCCAGGGCCTGAAGGGATTTGACATGAAAGATGGAGAGGGAATTTTTATAAGAGCATGGAGTGACAGGACAAAGGGGAATGGCTCAGACTGAAAGAAAGTAGGTTTAGATTGGATATTAGAAAGAAATCCTTTACTTTCAGGGTGGTGAGGCCCTGGCACAGGTTGCCCGGACAAACTGTGGCTGCCCCATCCCTGGAAGTCTCCAAGGCCAGGTTGGATGGGGCTTGGAGCAACCTGGGCTCATGGAAGGTGTCCCTGCCCATGGCAGGGGGGTGGAACTGCATGATCTTTGAGGTCCCTTCCAACCCAAACCATTGTGGGATTCTGTGATATGCAGTAAAAAGTTACATCTCCATGAAAATATCAACTTTCCAAAACATGAGGCAGATGTGGAAAGAAAAACAGCAGCAAAAGTGCTTTCACTTATCAAAAAAAGAAATCATTAAAATAATAATGGCTGAATAGAAACATTTCAGAGGAAGTTCTACAAAAATTAAAAGAAAATATAAATTGAGACCTCAAAGCCTTCTTTTAATGAACTGTGCTAGTTTATGGAATCAGCTCATCAGCTTGATCTCTTTCTCAGCACCATCTTCTGCTGAGCCCCCCTTAATCACCAGAAGCCTGACTGAAAACATCAGTGATCTTGCAGAGATTTGCTTGCAAGCAAAATCAGTGCTTGTCACAGCATGAGATTCTGGTAATTAGGGCCTTAATTCCACTCCTTCTGCCATCGGTGGTCATCTTGATTAAAGCAGAAAAGACTTTTTAAAGCAAGGAAAGAGTCCTAAACCAAGATGTTTCCCTACTTCAGCATCAGGAAGGTAAATGAAGGATATTCAAAGTAAGGTTTAAAAGAGACAGCTCACACAGCACTCAGAGCAGCAATTACCCATTAGAGCTATAACAAACCAAGGCATATTCCCTGATGCATAACTAACTCCTTTGATGGGCTCTCCTCCCCAAAGACTCCAGCATCCTTGTGTTTTGAGTGTCTCCTCTATAAGCTTGTTAAATTGTTCCTCTAATTAACTTGATAAAATGAACTCACAGTTGGGCTTACTGGTCAGAGTTGGATTTTGCTTTTTAATGTGCAGAGAGTCACAGGAAGAAAAGCTGCTCACTAGGAAATAAAGTTCCCTGATGTTTAAGGAAGAACAGTCTCCAAATATTAGCCAAGGTTGTCAGGTAAATGCTAAGGGGCAGTGTCCCAAAGAAAATCAAGATTCTCATAAACATACAAACTGAAAAAAACACCAAAAAACAGAGC
>VYXB01006627.1:0-49294 GCA_013397135.1 Pachyramphus minor
TCATTACATCTTCACATTATCTCAGTGCTGTCCATATACACAGTTTGAAAGCACTCCATAGGTTTTCCAATTTGTTTTTAAGACTTCTCAGTGAGATGTAATTCTAAATCAAAACAATAAAGAAACCTAGTTTGTTCATTTCATGTATTTTTTACATTCTGACAAACCCTTTTCATATTAACTTTGCAGTCTGAAATTGGTTTATAGGTTGCTGTGTATAATCATATTCAATCTTTGAGTGCAACAGAACTTTTTACCTTCCCTGCAATTTATGTAAAGTTCTGCTAATTGTCATCTAAGTAAAGACAGACCCATTAAAACCAGTTTCTGCCTTGCACCAGAAAGCACTTGTACATATCTATACTTATGCTTCAAAGTTGTTTTCTATAATCCTTCTAGTTCATGGAAAATGGTAAATAGATTAACACTAAAAGAGGTAATATTCAAGTCACCTCTCCTTGGCATCATTAATTAAACTGTCCTTACAGGCATCTAATTTTAGGCTTAGTGGAATCTTTAGTGCTTTTTTTGTTTAAAAAAAAAAACACAACCTCCTATCTGACTCCCATGTGAATAAAGCACTTTACAAACTTGTGAGAACATGTTCTTGTTAAAAACGGCATATTCTGAAAAGGAACTTGAGCTGCCAGTGGCACCATTATCAACTGCTATGAGACACAGCACATTTAACTAGCATTTTCTTTACCTGGCTGCATGCTAGGAGGACTAGGCCTACATCAATTAACAAAAGAAATACTTTTTCTCAAAAGTCGCTGCCCAAATTCTTTTCCTTGCTTCCAGTGGTAATACAACTTCATAAAATGAATCCAGACTCATTACTTTTCCTTTCAGACATTCAAAAAAAAGAGGATGACAGAGCTCCTGTCTACATCTTCTCTCCTTTACTGTTCTTCATTCAGCTACTAAAATTTGAACCCATGGGTTTGCAAACCCAGGGAAATACAGGTTTTTTCCATTTTTTTTTGTTTGTTTTGCTTATGCAAGCTTTTCTTATTTTTCTCTACATAATAATTCAAATAAGTATACTTCCCAGAGGAAGTGTATTTCTTTCTTTATGTACACCTTATCCCTAGTTCAAATGGCATTTGAAAGAGAGGGAAATGAGGAAATTAAGGAGACAGATGAACAGGAGAATCACTGAACAGCGTTAACAAACACTGACTGCATTATTTCAGACAAATATGTTACGTCCTGATTCAGGAATAATAAGAAAATAGATGTGACATATTATGCATGAAATAAATCCAGCTTCAGCCTCCTTTTTTTTAGTGCCCAGGCCCATCAGGAGGTGAGAAGGGTGGAAAGATGTAAGCAAGCCCCTTCAGTGTGCTGTGGGATGCAAATGCAGAGCTAAAATACAGCTTTATTCCAACACACTTCATAACAAAGAGTTGTCACCTGCACATCAAGGGCTGGCAGTGGAACATTCATTTCTGATGCAGAACTCTTTGTCATATCATATACAGTCCTATCATATTAAGGTTATTATACCCTGGGCACAAGATCCATCTGGAACTAAATTTAGCTAAACCTTTGGGCCATCTGTGAATTTCTTGCAGAGGGCAGTCATCTCATCAGCACTGGAAAAGGTGAAAACAGTGTAATTTCATTACTTACAAGTCAGCCTTTGCTGTCACATCTGCAGAAAATGGCACCACGAGAAGATTATTTTTAAACTGTTGGATTTTACTCAAAAACATATAATTGCTTCACTCTGCATATGAATAACCTAAGAAATGGGTCAGCTTATCAGCAGCTAAAGCTCACATGTTTCAGTGTGTTAACTTTGTAGAAATAATGGTTGTTTCATTATTAGCAATCACAAATTTTATCACACTGCAAAGCCATTATTTAGCTTAGTACTAAGAAGCACTTTTAATTAAAACTACCTGTCCTCTTTCCTTAGTGACATAATGGAATTAAGATGAAAAGAGCTCAGTTTGGGGATTATTTTGTGTGTATTAATTCATTCTGTTAATCAACTTTTTGCCTTGGGAAGGATAGTTGATTTGCCTGGGGTGACCTTAAAGATCATCCAGTTATAATAACAGTTGAGCTAAATAATAATAAATAATAAAAAGAATAGGAAAATAATAATAATAGTTAAGTCAGTAAAGTTTATAGAGAATGATAACCAAAGTATAAATCTCATATTTGCTCAGTTTTAAATTTAGGAACCTGAATTAGAAACCTGATTAACCAGAGAGAAATTCTACCTGCCTGAATTCACCTTGAATTTTTGAGGTAGTTGGTATTCAGATTTTAAATTCTGCCACTTTTCTTAGAAAAACAGAAAAATACTCACCCAGGAAATCCTGTTCTGTCTTTGATGCCCCATGGGGGAAAATCACAGAATATCCTGAGTTGGAAAGGACCCACGAGGATCATTGAGTCCAACTCTTAGCTCTGCACAGGACCATCCCCAGGAGTCACACCATGTGCCTGAGAGCATTGTCCAGACCTTTCCCAAACTCTGGCAGGCTTGATGCTGTGACCACATCCCTGGGAAGCCTGTTCCAGGCCACTTTGAGTGAGGAATTTTTTTCCAACATCTAACACAAATGTCCCCTGACTCAACTTTATCTCCATCACTCAAAATCCAATTCTGCCAGTGCTTCAGTGTTCAAATATGGACTAGTCGTGATAGCAGATAGGGGGAACAAAAAAAGAACCAAAGAAACATCTTTTATTGTTTAAATTAGTAGATTTGAAATGGTATTACTGAAAGGTAATACATGGACCCCAACCCACAGTTCCTTTTTTACAGTTGCACTTATGAGTTGTACTTCAACTATGGCTACACACATATTTCTCCCCTCCCCACCCCCAGCTGCCCCTTTAATCTTAATTTAAAAACCTAATCTGCCTTAAAAGTACATGAAATAGAACAGGCTGAGAAAATACTTGAGATTGGCTGTTTTTTACAAAGAAACTATGCAATCACTGATCATGTAGAACGAGAGTTCAAAAACTGGACTGTATCATGAAGTGTTTCTTCAAACATCCCTTTTGGATTATGGCTGGAAGGTACTAATTGGTCTATTCTAGACTAATTTACAAACATTCATAAAATAGTGAAAAATGCATGCTTTAGAAACCTGGTACATTTCAGGACTTTGCTCTAAAAAGAATATGAAGATGGAAGCAAATGAATGGCATCTTTGATGTAGATTAGTAGTGCTTAGAGTTTTTCTTCTTTTGTACTAACAAACTCTTCAGATTTTTTCTCATTTCTTTCAGGTGATTTTTTGTCTTCGGATGATTTAGTCCATGGAAGGCTGTGCAACTTCTGTGGAGGTGAAAACAGCATCAGTGTAAACACTGTGTACACTATATATATGTATATATATACACACATAAACAAATAAAAGAGTATGTTAAAAATCCCTGGCATTAGTACACACAGAGCTGTATTTCTGTTAAACTGATGTACCAGTCTTAAACTACAACAGCAGAATATGATATTTGCCAGCTGCACCTGGAAAAGGATTCTGATCTCTAACAAAGGAAGTGTATTTAACAATCTTTACAGTGCAAAACCACACAAGTCTAATGCTGCTTTATAATCATGTATAATCATTTATAATCATTTGATGGATCTTCTCACAGTCCATCAAATGAACAGCTCTGATGTGTAACTTGCTTGGAACTTTTTCATTGGTCACATGGCTGCAATACAGCTCCACATAACTCCAGATATACAATTATTTTGGAAATCTCTCCCCTTCTCCTGCTTCCAGGGCTATGTACATCACACTATCAAATTCAGTCATCTGACTGCTGGGATAGTCCAGTATTCAATAGCTTTGCAAATTTTTACCAGCCAGAAGCCATTATGAATGGATGAATGGCAAACAAATGCAGCCAAAACCTGAACTAAGAAAGTAGCCTTCTGAGACAAAATTCAGTGTAGAGTGTGCAAATATGCTTCAAGTAATCACAAGACCTTTTAATCAAACCCCAGCAGTTACTCAGAAGGAAAATACCTGAAAGCTTGTCTCTAGTTGTGCTGCCTTCAAATGAGATGTTGAATTACTGTGATTCCCCAAACACGTCTTGGCAACCTGTCAATACAAAACCCAGAGATGACTACTTCATATTTTTTCCTAAAATATTGACAATTTTCACAAAAAAAAAAAAGAGGAAAAAAAGAAAAATAAAAGAAGAAAAAAAGAAAAAAAATCACTGGGTCTTCTTTTAAGCCTAGTTGATGAACCCAGACTTAAACCCCAGAATCCCACCACCCCTATAACAGTTCTAATGAGGCAGAAGGTTTAACAACTTAATGCTTATCCAGCTGTTTTTTCTCATGGTGAAATCTCATCACAAATAGTGAGGTTTTGCTCCCACAAGTGGTCCCAAGGAACAGAAAAGTAATTATAAGTGTCTTTTACGGGTGAGGAAATAGCAACTAACAGGTGAAAACCAGCACTGCAGTCAGAAGTTCTCTATTGCTACACTGGTGTCTAAACTGCCAGATCTCTCGGGTATAAAATTAACTGACTGTGGATGTTTATTCACTGAATGGGAAAGTCAGGTGACTTTCAAGGTATGGAAAAGCTTGTGATATTAATTGTTGTCATTTTATTCCAAGAAACCATTATATTCTTTGCCAATATGCTTTTTAATATCTGGGAAAACAAAAATAAATAAATAAATAAAATTAATTACACAGTAGATTTTTGAACCAGAGAGATCTCCTGTTATGAAAGTAGAGATTTACCCAATGCTGAAACTTCAATCATAATTAAATCAAAGTCCCTTCAGGAGCAGGAGGAATGATGCCATAGGAAAGGAAATTGAAAAGTGAAGTACAGCAAAACATTGATAATATTTGCTCATTATTCCAAAATAAGTTCACATTGGAATTTCTCTACTTGTTTTCCTATTAAAACTGATACATTTAAGTGGAGTGAAAACAAATGAGGAAATTTTTTTAGAGTTTTAAGTCATCAGTACTCTTTCCTACTCCTTCTTTTATGAAAAACATCAAATAAAAACATGTGGTTTATGTTCTAGATAAAGACTAAAGAGTCACATGACTGAGTAGTAATTTTTAATAAAATTTTAGTGCTTCAAAAGCTTAGAAGTGTGGTCCTGGCAGAACTTCCATTTAAATTATTTACTAGTGAGCTAGATTCCAAAAAAAATGTTTCAAGCTTAATCATGTTTAGAAAAATTGAGGGTTTGAGAGACTTCTAGGTGAGCAGCTTGAGGATAAAAGATACAGGTCAAACTAGGAACAGTATTGCAGGTTGGGTAATGCGGAGGACAGAAAAAATTCTAGTGAAATATAAGATCATTTGCATATTGAAAATTTGGTCTAACTCTGCATACTAAGAAAATAAAACCAGGCAGCCCATTTCACCAATGCAATTCATAGGAATCAAAAAAACATTAATTGAAATTAATAAAAATATAGGTCAGCTACATAAGCAAAGGAAGAAAAAAAACAGGGCTGCCTTGGAGAAAATAAATGATCAAAACAATGCATTACAAGTGACTGGTTTTGCATATTCTTCATAGACCAGGTAACAAAGGCCATCTTGATAAGAAATGTGTGCAGGTATATGTATATATAAACACAGAAATTTAGAAACACACACCAACATACAACCTGCTTCCCCTCAGCTAAAGACCCCATCAGACAACTGGAGAAATTTAAATCCAATGTACTAGAATACCTTTCACAGCCATGAGTGACAGACCAAAAAAAAAAAAAAGCCAAATATTAAAGTTTTGTTACTGTTAAAGTTGCATGAATTCTGTCTGCACATAATCTCTATTAGTCACAGGTAAGTTTTGGATCTGTGGTGGCTTCCTAGGAGGGCAGGGAGGAGGCACTGCTGCTCTCTCACCACCTGAAGACTCTGAACAAGACTCAAGCGATGCAGTCTCCTATCTCAACCACAGTGTAAGGATTTAAAGTTTGGAATAAATATGAAATAATTTTTTTGTCTGTCTTACTTCTCACTGCTTCCAGAGAAGTTCAACCAGGCTACACACTAAAAAAAAAAAATTTAAGCAGAAAAGTCTCTAACAGCCAAGGCTAAAATGAAGGCACCATACCCAGGTGAATGCAGCTACATAATGTGGGCTATTTTCTTTTTTGTGCCTGAAGTGACAGGTGGATAAGGACTGCAGATCAAAAGGCAGAGGACATGGCAAGACTAAATATCTTGGAAGCTAGAAAGTAAGGAGAGCAGCTGATTCAACACAGGTGCTTTGATCTAGATGAAAGACACTTCATGTCTGAAATGTTGCAACACTTTTACAAGTGTGAATTATTGTTAGCGTAGCGAAAGGCTGTCTTCCAACCAGCCTTTCACACGAGGCTATTAAAAATTCAGTGTACTGTTTTGCAGCTATGGAAGTGACTGCCACAAAAAAAAAAAAAAAAAGCAGCTAACAATATTCTCAAATTTTAACTTCACTGCTGAAATTTATTTCCTGCCGTTCGTGTTTAGGACAAAACAGGGCATTTATCCTTAACTGTGTTCTCTATGTGGTTGGTGGTTTGGTTTTTTTTACCCCTTTTTTTTTGAATCATTCCATTTCTTTCCTCACCCAGCTAAGCTCAACATCTAAATTCAGGAAGCAAATCTTCAATACAGCTGGATTTTATCCAGGTACACAGTTATTAAGTGAATTATGAGTAGTCCTTGAAGCAGTTATATGACTCAGAGCAGTGAAACAAGACAGAAAGACGGAATTTTTCTGATGCTTAGAATCCTGCCTCCTCTCTTTTCTACCCTTTCCTTAGTATTTTCTTATCTTAATAAAAAAGATTAATAATTTAATGAGTTGGATTTAACCATTAGTGACAGATCTCAAAACTTCACCCATGAATGAATTATTTTTTACAGAATAATCTCTATATTTTCTATGTGGAAGAATTATTTACATCAACATTAAGTTGTTCTGGCTGGTATTTCCAGAACATCTGCCATATAATTTGTAATTATAGTCAATAAATTACATGTACTGTATTTTTATCATAAAACATCAGAAGAGTTCTAATATGTGAACTTTAAAAGCTCTAAAACATACAGTGCTGAGAATTCCAAGCAGTTAAAGTCAAACCTTTACCAAAGAGAAGGATTCAGGAAAAAACCTCCACTTTTATTTAAGTGTTTTTGGTAGCTGCCCAGCCTATTTCACTGTTTTCACTGTTACTAACTCTTCTCTAACAACTCCTTAAAATTTAGCTTGGCCAAAATTTGCAATTTTTATGACTAAGCACAACAGAATTAATTTATGATGATTTTCTTCTATGTGGCAGAGGAACAGACCACATTTAGTGCTGTTGGACACTTGCTCCTTGCTCTACACAAACTTTAGGAAACACATTAATGACCTATTTGTATTTGCAAAATCGAATTTTCGTACAAGTGCGTTTTGTCTCTGTAATGTGGGAGAAAAAAAAGAATCAAGAGCAGTAAGTGAGGAATTTAACATGGCAGAAAAACTGAGGTGTCCCGATGACGCGCTGGAAACGCTGCGTCGTTTTTGTCAGATCAGCAAGCGGCCTGATCTCGGTGTGAAATTCTGGAAGTATGCAGCTTGAGCAGTAACACACACAAAATCTCAGGGGTTCCAGTATTCAGTTCACCAAGGTGAATTATACATCAGGGCCGGAGAGCTTCGCAGCTGGATGTATAAACTGCAAATGGGGATAAACCAAATGTGCGTCTTCGCTTTAAAAAAGAATTTTCCACGAGCCACTTAGAACTCAGCATGTCCCTTGGCTGTTAAACTGTGCAATTGGATCTGCAGACACTTGAAGGATGTAACTAGAAGGGTTTCCCACTGTGCCAGTAAGTGCAAGTAAGGACTGGATTTATGGTCAAATAAATCGTAATAATTTAAGGTCAAATAATCGAATTGCAAGGGGACAGGAAATCAAGTTTAAATGTGTGATCTTATAACAGCTTTTGCAGTTAAAAGATAATTTCGGCTGCTGCTAAAGGGCATCATGCAGATTTACTTGACCAGATGTTCCTTGGCATCACTACTGGCCTCCCTTTGGCTTCAGGGGGCACCAAAAGCAGATAGGCAGGATGTTTGTGGGGTGTGATGGGGGATAATGTGGGGAGCTGGTTCTAAGGAAATCAAACCAGATAGAGGAGAAAAGGATGGTGTGGTTAGTTATGTTAGTTACCATTAGCCAAGTTAGGTTCAAGGACATGTTTTGTCAGATCTGCTCATGGATTTGTTGCAGCTCTGTGTTTCAAGCTCCTCTAAACCTCAGTGTTTAAAAGGAAGATGCAGAGCAAGAAGTATAATGAAGTGTGCACGTGCCTTTCCATAAGGCAGCTCTGCAGTTTTTCATGTCTTTCTCCTATTTTAGACCACAGTGTACTGGGGGTATGGTTAAATTCAGATGATGTAACTTCTTATGACCTCCACTGTCCTCCTTTAGGGAATGGAATTTACTTTAAGAATTTTATTAGTTTGAAATTTTGTTATAACGATGGTTTCTTTCTTTCTATTATTACTCCCCCGTGAAAACAAAGGGAGAGTAAAATGTGATCAAAGCTCTGCAACTGAAACTGATAGAGAAAAATGAAGCAAAATGCTGTGGTTGCTTAGGAACATGTGCAAGTTTGGCTCCAATACTCAGTGTCATTTGTCACTGAATGATTAATGAACGTGCAGTGTTTGTTTACTGCAGGAAATTAATGCACTAAATAAAAGCACTATCACTTTTATTTATCAGAAAAGATCCAGAAGGACAAGGAGCAAGAAATCTAAAATGAGAACAGAGAACAAAGAATCATTCTATAAATTGTTCAGTGTTTTAGCAATACCAAATAGGTAATTTTAAATTATATTCTCATAAGAATTATTTGATATGAAAAGGAAACAAAGTGTAAAAAGCCAAAATAAACTCCCAAAAGCTTTTGGGAAGATAGAAAAGGGAAATGATACAGGGGAAAGAGCTCTGCAGAACTCTGGTTCTGCAAAAACTTTGGTTCTGCAGAGTTTCAGGAGCCAATTATAGGGCAAACTTCTTTGGATAAGGCTAAGAAAAAGTAGTATTGACAATTAAATAAAATAAAATAAATCTAAATAATGGGGACTTGTAAAAGAAAACTGACGTTAATTTTGTTTTTTGGTCTTTGACAAATTTTAGATTATGTATAACAGGATATATCCTGCCTAATTCTGGCTACTACTGGTCACACTAAATTTTATGACAGGTAAATATCAGCAGTGTCTAATTTCCAAATTTGCTGATAGAATTTCACCTGTCTGCATTCCATTGGTCAGTAAATCTTAATTTGTATTAATTCTAATGTAAACAGCGTTAATTACTGTAAACAGGCATAAAACCATACAGACATAATTGCAGTAGGATTACAGACTAAAAATTACCAGTTGAAACCAGCAATTAACCATTTTGCTTTATTTTTTGCCTCAATATCTGTAACATTCCATGTTCTTCTGTAGTTAGTCTTCAGTACAGCAATTCCTCCAAAATATAAATCACATTTGGTTCATCAGAGACACAATAAAACCTAATATTGCTGAAATATCAGGTTTCTAAGCAGCAGAGTTTTAAGCACATCTTCATTTATTTTTCTTAAACAAATGGTGAATTAGAACCTGTCACATGTTCTTGACCTTCCAGCCTTATTCTTCCTTCATTGGGAGTTAAGCAGCTGTAAAATCTTCAGAAACAAACACAAACCCACAACCAAGTAATGACAAAAATCCAATAAAAACTCTTCCCAAGTGTGGAATTTTCTTAAAGTGATAGTGCTCACAGGTACAAATCACAGCTTTGCATTACTGAAGTTAACAGGATCCTTTGGGGAAATAAATTCCTTCTAGTTATTTAAGAACCATAGGTGGCATCTCTAATGTCATCATACAAAGGGTAATTGTAGAGAGAGACATTTTTAGTTCAATTCTCAAAACTGACTAATTTGAATTCTTCCTTGTCTCTAAATATAAATAAATAAATATATGTGTGTGTGTTAACGTGAGAGGTAAATGATAACAATAATAAACAAAGGTGGGAAGAGGTTGCTAACCCCAGTGTCATCAGCTGCACTATTTTTCTGCCCATGTTAGCTCCTGTTCAGATGGACATTATGCACAAGATAAATTAAAAAGCTTCAATTTAAACAAACAACCAGGAAAATTACTGCAGTCATCAGTGTGAGCAAACCACAGGATGAAATGGGGTCAAGAACGAACCTTAGACTAATTGGAACAGTTACAAAAAACCCCTCATATTTAGTGCTTTAGCTCTCTTTGGAAATTTTACTGCTTTCCTTTAATCAATCCTTCAATTTACAAGAATATTTTCCCACTTTCATTATTGAATCTCTTGTGGTATTTAAAGTGAAGGGGATGCTGACAAACTGGGATGTTTTATTCTCCCACAATGGCCTCAGATTTTTGCATACATATATAAAACAGATAAATCACAGAAGTCTCACAGGTAAACAGAACATGTCTTCCTGTATTTTAAGTTTTTTAATTACACTGGAGATTCTGTTTCTGACTGGGACAAATACCACACTATTTATGAGCTCCTTGCCTGGAGATGTGGTTGTCCTCACAATATTTTTTTGTAAATGTGCTGTCAAAGCCATTCCTTCAACAGACACTGTTGCAAAGCAAGCAAAGCATGTTGTGTCATAGGGTGAATCCTGGGTTGATTCTTTTAAAAATGTGAGCAGAATGGTACTATGAATATTACATAATGCTCAGTTTTTAGTAGAAAAGTGAATTTATAGTGGGGACATATTTAGAAGCCAGATAAGACTGAGAAAACCACTGCCTGCTTAATTTTACAATAAGGAACATTATCTAGCAAGGCACAGTTAATTTGAATACCCCTAAGGTATGCTCTCTTTCATTTTATTACTTTTTCCTCCATGCAGGAGGTTTTGTCAAATGCAGACTTAACAAATCTTAAAGATTTAAAATTTAAAGGAAATGTGAGTCCCATAGAATACAAAATTGGTCTTAAAATATGCTAATTGAGAGATTAAATGATACAAGACTTAATCCTATTACTCAAATGTAGATATATAGCGTGATTTCTTTTTACTTGAATTATAATGTTACTTAGACAAATGCAGGCAATAGGGTTGGATATTAATTTAAATTAAATCTTGAAAAACAGTTTGACTCATCAGCAATTCTAACTCCAATTGCACTTATCTGCTTTCCCTGACAAATTTCTTATACCAGGCAGCATTCCATGCTGAATACATGGCTAAAAACACCAGTTGCTAGAAGTGCAAAAAGCAACTACCACCTAATCCAAAAGACCAAATCCTTGCTTTTATGGAAGAGTGCCCCTTTTAGAGAAATTAAAAACTCTTTTGATTTTTTGAAATGTGTTAACAATTTTTTTCCTTTTTCTTTCTCCTTTAATTTATTCACATCTATAAAAAAGAGCTCTCTGAGCCTCTTCACACAAATTTGCAGCCTAAATAAATTCAGTCTCTGCCTAAAGCAATCTAGATTTCATCAAATCTCCTCTAAGTTTCCGAAGTGATAACTAACCTCTAGTCATAACCTAAATGGAGTTCACTCCAGCCTCCTAATTTTACGTGTTTTTCTTCTCCTCCTTCAATTTTTATTAACAAAATTAAGTTTCCTTTACCTTTAGACATTAAGAAACGTGCAACAGCAAATTATGCACTTTCCTGGATATACAAGTTCTCCTTGTCACTGCCCTCCTCTAAAGGATGAGGCAGAGGGGAAGTAACTTATAACTGAATAAACTTGAACATATTTGTAATAAACGAATACTACATGCAGGGGTTTTATCATTTGCTGAATGTTGAATGATCTAAGATTTGTTTTCCAAAGTTTTGTTCACCCTACTGTGATCACTACCCAGTTACCTCCACGGGAGGTTGTTATACCTGGAGATATAGCAATATATTATATATATATACATTTCACCTGCAAATTAGTCAAGGTAGCACTACACTTTTTGGACTACTGAGCAGACAATCCGCTCCCTCAGTAAATTTTTTCTCTCTCATTTTTTTGCTGTTTTTTTTTTCCCTGTTTTATTTGTATTGTTATAACTACAGCCACAGCACATGCATTTGGGATTTCTATTCAGAGCTCATATCTTGCTGTTTAAATGAGTGTTTTGTCTCAGCAAAAACAGACTTAGCTTTTTGTCAGCCCTGTCATAGTAAAAACACAGCCTGCAGACTGGCAGGGGATGCTACCACGTGCTTGCAACTATTATACCCTCACCTCTTACATCTCCCTGAAGGTTTTGCTCTATTAAACAAATCTGTGAAGGCTGTGCCTGATTATTAACAATTAACATGTAGACAGATAGATAGATATGTAAAAAAAAAGGTTTTGAGTCTCACTACAATGCAGCAACATTTCAACCCGGAAATGGTTAAACGTGAACCCCCGTATTTTCCACCACTGCTCCTCCTGCAACAGTTCCACCAGTTTTTAAAAGAAAGCCAGACAGCAAAGAGCATTTGCTCTTCAGCACCTTAATGCAGAATATAGCTGGCTTATAAAATATGTGTACCATTTGAGATTGGAAAAGTCCCACTGCCAGCTGCCTAAGGCATTAATGTTTTCATACAGCCTGGTTTAGACCCCATTTTCCAAGTGAGTTAATCTTACATCTGAAGAATCACACTCCTGGGTGCTCTGATTTTCTTTGTTTTTCAAGGCCACGTGAAAATTCTCTTTCTCTGCTGAGACATTTCGACGAATCTGGGGAAAAAAAGAAAAAAAGTAATTAAAAGGAGCTAGTATAATGGAGACAAAATATCAATTAAGTCACATTTGAAAAATCAGGGTAATTATGAAAAACCAAGAGGTCAGATACTGCAAACTGTTAACTACTTTATACACTGCAATTTCAGCTAATTTTGTAAAGGGGATGTCTTAGTACGCATTCTTATTAAAGCACTCCCCTGTAAAGCTTTATCTTCATACACATAATCAAGACATTCTATCTAAATGCCATAGAAGGAAAAAAAAAAAAGGCATTTTCAGAACTCCTGTGACTTCTGTGGATTCTGGGAAAGACTGGGATCTTGAGTGTACACGTTTATGAGCTGATTTAGCTTACTTCAGGAGTCCATAGGCTCTCTCTGCTGGGACCCCCTGTCTCTGCAAGTTGTCAAAACATGTTCCTTTTCATGCCTCTTGCTTCTCTCCTTGCACTCAAAATGGCCTGTTGTCTGAGTCAGGCACCCTGCAACCCAGGCTCTGGCTTTATATAAGCAGTGAATTTCCTTCCACTGAAATAGTGGTTGTTTTATTGTGGTTTTCTGTATTTCCCGCAACTCTCAAAATTAAAAGAGACAAGAAAAAAAAAGGCAAAAAAAACCCCCCACTGAAACTATCCTTAGGGATTTGGATTTCATCACACTGTCTGCGAGACTTACTGAAAACCTTCAGGGAGGTGGAGTCAGGGAACAAAGCAAAATAATTTCTCTGTAAAGCAAAGTTAGAACTTCTGACCAGAGGTTTTGACACCTTGAAGCGTCCTTTCTCACGTCCCTTGTACTGCACTGAACGACTAAGTCACACAGAGTTTTCAAAAATGATGGAGGACAGGAGAAACCAAAGCTGGCAGGTCACTATTTACAATTTACCTTGAGTCATGAAAAATACTTCGACTCATAGTCGAAATAAAATAGTTCAAACAGTCTCCAGTTAACAGATCTCCAGTGAGGATTTGTTAGTTTTATAGAGCAAGTGACTACCAGGGAAAGAAAGGATGAATGGATTAAAAAGATCAATATAAATAATTGTTTTGTTAAATAATAAATGCCATTTAATAGATGCATTGAGTGATTTTTTCTCTTTGGACTGAAAGAAACGACAGTTCTGCAAACCTAAATTTCTTCCCATTGAATAAAAGAAGGTACAATAAATGATAGTACATATGTTCTCCTGATTTCTTGACTACTTGGACCAGTAAATCTACACAGGATGCCAGATAAACCAGACAGCTTGAAGCCTTATTAATTAAGGGGAATAAATGGCTGTCCATTATGTGCTTAGCTGCTTGCTGATGATGTGGGAGTCTTAGAGGAAGACTTTGCAGACAGGATCCTTGTTATTAAAAATAATCTCTCATAAAAAATTGAATATGCTATTATTTGTCTGAGTGAGGCCTATTTACTAGAGTGATAGCTTACCTAATAAAAATGCCATCAAATATTCTGGAGTGAAATGGTTTGGATACAGATTATGAACTCCTTCCCAATTTACTTAAACCCTTCTGAACATTTCTCAAAGCTTTTCAATACAGGATTTTAAATGCAAACATTTTTTTTTTCAAGGATCACAAAACCTTGCATCATGTTTTTTTTCTTTGGCATAATTTAGAAGTTAAAGCCTCTGGCTGGTGAAACCTTAGAAACTTGACTGAAAACCCAGCTTTGCATTTCAGACACTTAAATAATTGTTTACAATGCACTGAAAGGGTTTCTAACCAATTTCCACATTAAAAAAAAAAAAAAGAATAAGGAAAAAAATATGGGGACTCATGCTGATCTAACAGGAAGATGGCATATCATTTTCAATGTAAGCAAACAAACAAACCAGTTTCTGGCTGTGTGCAAGTTTATGACATCCAAGCTCCAAAGAAACCCAGTTCTATGACAGCCATGGGAGTTTCCCTCTAACAATGGGCCATGTCCCAATATGCCCATTCATAGCTCATTTGAATAAAACTTCAAATACAGAAATCACTGATGTTTGCCCAGAAACACATTTTTTTTATTTTTATTTTTTTTTTAACTGGAAGTTCCACTGGCCCAATCTACAAACATTTAAAAACTACCTACAGCAAAGTCTTTACCTGCCAGCCACTCTTTAGAGTGCTGCCCCTCTTGACATTTGTTTGGCACGTTGAGCAAGGCCAGTCTCAGAGGTCCCCCTGGGTTGGGGGTGCTTCTCTCACCAACCTGATAAGGCAATTTCTCAGTGCCCTCAGTTTTGTATCCTTTCTGGGACCTGTCTTACTCTTTTGAGATGGAAATGGCTTGCTGTCATGTCTAGGAAATCCCAAATTGCTCGAGGGTTTGTAGCACTTATTGTAAAAAACACTAGAGCAGTTTTTTGCGTGTAGCAGGTAGGTGAAGCTGTCACAGCTTTTCTGGGCAAGGTGCACAGATCAAGAGCCAGAAATATCAGTTTTCCAAAGGCTGCTCAGTTTGACAGCTCCTGGAAACCAAGGACTTAACACATCACACACAGACAGAGGCCAGCTGCCATGTGACGCCTCACATATTTATTTTGGTCAAGAAAAAGGTGTTAATCCTATCACTTTTTCTTTTCCCTTTTTTTTTTTTTTTTTTTGAGTAGCACCACTTGCAGTTACAAAGGCCCACAGCATCATTTTGGAGTGTATGACACACTTTCAATTTGTGCTCCTAGCCCCACAAATATCATACAAACACAGACCATCTTGGGTTAAAGGGGGCCTTAAAGAACATCTGGTTCCAAACTGGAGACATTTTAAAATAATTGTGTGTTCAATATATCTTTCCCCAATGGAAATCACAGATAAATATGTATTAATATATACACCTAGTATAAAAAAATTGCATTGCATTTCTTTATATCTTGATTTAAAAATCTTCCACAGTAACACACATGCAAAAACAAATGAGAAGTCAATACTAACAAAAATAATAAAACTACATTTTTCTATAAAACTGATGGTCACTGTATATATATATACATAATTTGGTATGTTTTGAAGTAGAGATAACTAGTTTTTCTCTACTGCAAAGTCAGTATTATTTAAAAGTAAGTAAGATGTACTTTAGTTTTTAACTCTGTTTAATGCACATCTGTAAATATACAGAGCAATTTAAAGGACTGCAAATTCTATGATATAGCAGATCTTTAAATTTCTCTATACTGTTTCTGAGTAAGCACATTTGCCCCTGATGATTTAATTTTTTTGTTTTCAATTTGCACTGTATTTAAATAGCTTTAAGGTGGAAAACAGCTGCTTATTTTTATGCCAACACTGAGCATTCAGCACAACCCTAAGAAGCTTTGCAAGTAGTCTAAAACAACCTCACTTTCATCAGAAGTGGAAATTGTTAGGGTGTCCTTAACATGGATATCAACAGATCACATTTTATCTACCTCACATTTCACAGGCATTTGCATTGGCTGTAATGGAGTTTCCCCGAGATGGACACTCACAACAATCTCAAATGGCTGAACATCCATCAGAGTGAAAAGACTTTTCTTTTAAATAAATCATTGGGGGTGACAGATGACATATTTATCTGTCAATTCCTGAATCATCCTTTTCGTAGCAATACTGTGAGTGCAGAATTTTCCCTGGTACATGCAGCTGCCTCCCAGAAGTATATTATGCTGGACATTAGATACATTATTGGTTTAGATTTTTTCTTTGTTAAGGGTTCTGGGGTCATTTTTCCATGCCTGTTGTGCACTGAATTCTGCTGTTTTTTTCTAATACAGCTTATTTGAGACTATTTCAGTACATCTTTTCTAATAGAACCTTAAACCAACATTTTCAGTTGCCTCAATTCCTTGGAATAACTGCAGTTTCTTATTAATATGACCATGCAGTTGAGGGGGTGAAAGCCCCTATGAAAAGGTATAAAATCATGGTTTTTTTCTGGATCACTAGCAGCAGCTCTGTGATGATTCATTGTACCTCAGTTTTCAACAGAGTCAGAATGATGTATTTAATTCTATTTAACTGCAAACAAGATAGGGGATGTCTAAGTCACATGCTTTAAGAAGAATAAACAAAAATAAACAAACCAAAATTCTGGTAAGTTCATACAAGAGAAAGAGGTAAACCAAAATGAACTGCAAACAAAACTAGAAATACTTTTTCTTGTATTAAACCCAGGATACTCATAAATAATAATCTATATTAAATTGAGGACAAAATATCATGATCTTCTTGTCTCACAGTGTATGCTGCTATAAAATATATGAGACAGCGAAAAACTGGAGTCAGCTGTTTAAAGTGGCTGCTCAGAAAAACTGAACATTAAAGAGAACCCCCACATGTCACACAATTTTGTGACCTAGTTAAGTTAAACATTTTCAGGCTGAGTTATATTTCAATCAATAATGACCAACATAAAAGAATCCAAGTATTTTTAAGTAGTGCTTACTGCACACAGATGCAAAAGTGTGCCTCCCTATGACTTAAAAAGGAACTAAACAACAAAAATAAATAATTTAAAGTGCAAATTGATAAAATGTGGTGATAAGAGAACTTGTGTAAGTCTGAAACGTATTAAAAGTTTACCATGGAGTATATTCAGGTGTGTGCTCTGTCCAGGGCAATTCTACTGCTGCACACTTCTGAGCAGTTACAAGAAAGATTCTTAATAAAAAAGACATTTGTAATTTTCTGCAGATAACAGAACTGAGACCTGCAGCTGCGCACAAGTGGAAGTATTTTCTCATGTAAGAACAACTACTGAAATTTGAGAACAGATGGCATTCCAACATTACTTGAAATGACACTGCAGCAAAACCCCAGCACGAAATCCAGCTATTCAACTTCAAGGGTCACTGAACACTAACGTTTTCCAAAGGAGTCCCAATTACAAGGGCACCTGAGCCCCATAAATGCAAATACAACGAAAAATGTAACATATTTAGCGTCATGCGTCTTCCTAATTTCTCATTTGTTATCTGCAGTAATTTAGCCTATTGTTTACCTGCTCTATTTTTGTAGAGGACATAATTGCAAAATGAATTTAAAGTGAATTTAAAGTACACATTCTGCTATAAACCAAAGAGATCTTCCTTTGATAAAAATAGCCAAAATTGCTCTTCACATTAGTATGTATGTAGGAATCTGTAAAATGAGTCAGTAGAAATGGAAATTGCATCTTGTCAGTAAAAAGACTTATCATCAGCAACACTGCATTCCATAAGAGCAGCCACCAGAGAAACTGGTGAAATATTTGCTCTCTGTGATCATCTGTTGGGGTTTTGTTTGTAACCAGGTAGGTGTTCCCACAGCTGTCCACAGCTTCTGCCTTGCTTTCATCATTTGGCTGAGATGTAAACAGGAAAAAAGTGTCTTTTGAAAAGAAGCCCCTATTTTTTGAGTGTATACCAATATATGAAAGCTTGTGCCTTAAAAAGAAACCCAACAAAACAACTACAAAATTAAACTTCATGTAACCTGGTTAGAAAATTTATTAAGTTCTTTTAGATCTCATCAACTGCCTTGGCAGGTGGACGCTTCTATATTACATCATCAGGCTTCTGATTTTTAAGGGATAAATACTCTGTCAGTACACAATTTGCTTTCTGGGCTAATGACACAAATATTTGCTGAAGGCTTGTGCTGCTTCTAACGATGTAGCAATGTGTGAGCTGCATACACATCTTGGATTTGCGGGAGAGCTGTGGGAAAGCTGTGGATAACACGGGTAGGGTTTGGCCCCAGGTGCTACCACAGCAACTTCAGTGGACACTGAGAAAGCTCAGTGCTTACAAAAAAAAAGAAAGGGAGGGATTCTTGTAAGACACCCCTTGCCTCTATTTATTTAATCCCCAAATGCAGCATTTTTTTACGACATTTCTGTTCCAAGATTTCCATGAGATTAATTCTCCCTCTTGTCACAGGCTTTAAAAAAACCCCACATTTTTGTAACGTTAGAGGGTTTGAGTCTTGAGTTCAGACCTCATGGCACTACAGTTGGGTCACTTGGTTGTCATAAGGTTGTGCTGCAGGCATTTTCATAATTCATGTGAGAGAGTGTTGCTAAGGTCCACAGACAGCCTTTGCATAAATATGCCAAGAGAAGTGGATCTTAAACCCTGTATTTATATTGTGTAGCCATGTGTAAGTTGGATATATTAAAGAGTATAAAAAAATCATTGCTAAATTGCTTTCAAGGCATTTTATTGCACCCAATACACCTGAACCTATATCATCCAGGTAGAAGGAAAGGTAGAATAACCTCTAGAACAGTCAAGGAAAGAACTGCATTTATTACTGAGGACTCTGCATAGCTGAGCTAGAAATATGACTGGATTTGCCACATAGCACATCAAGATCTTCTTGAATTATTGTACTGTTAACGGACTTCATAATAAACTTCTGGCATGCAAATCATTAATCATTCGTATTTCAATTATAAAGTTTTAATTTGTTGTTTCTCTTAGTCAAACAAAAGAATTAGGGCAACTTGAGAAATCACTGGCTTCACATGCAGTAAAAGCAATACCTACTTTTGATATCCTGTTATTATTTAAAGGATCAGTTCTGTGGAATATTATCTGTGCTACAGACCTGATACAAAGCATTTAGATATCAATTTTTTATAATAATTATTTTTAAGGGCAGGATTAGTTCTACCATGTTTGGCCGCCTTACAGTAACAAAACTCTCCTTCAAATCTTATTTCTGAGTACATTTTTGAAATCCAAGAAAGTGTAAACTTCATCATAATTTTCAGGATCTTCTATGACTGCCTGACAATGTATTGCGTGACTTTTTATTTATTTATTTATTCAGGAGATCTTTCTAAGTATAAACAACAGATTTTAAAACATTTTTCCCCAAAGCACCTTGAAGACAGTTGTCTGAGTATGTAGCAGGATTGCAGATTCCCCTACAGCTACACTCAGTACCTCCAAAACTCTCACTATGTCCTGGATATTATATTTTCTACCTACTTTTACTACAAAGACAGATACAGAGCACTGTATGACACATCTGACTGACCTGCACAGGTTAGAGCCTTGAAATGGTTGAAAATTCATCGCCTAGTGCTGCTCATTAAAAAAACCGAAACAAAAACTCTCCCACAAACCAACCCCCCTCCAGATACTAAGGGCAAGATATCAGAAAGCATGTAAGGAAAAAGGCAACAAGTGCAAAAAAAAAAAACCCCACCAAAAAACCCCCAAACACACCAAAAACTCAAATACAGCATGTTCTAGCCCTGTGTCTGCATGTCACAGAGAGCTCTCACCAGGCTTGTCTCCATCTTGTCTCCCTATTTTTAATTCCTGCTTGTCACATCATAAATTGAGAACTTATTTGGAACAGTGAAAAAGATAAGAAACAGCATGCTCAAAAGAGCTCACTTACCGTGGTTTGCAGTAGGCAGTGCCCCTTATTTCATAGGTGAGAAAGCAGAAGTACCACATGGCAAGGTGCAGGATCAATTAAATCAACAGAAAAAATGGGACTAGAGCTTTGCTTCATTCCGTTGCTGCATTTTACAGGGCTTACTCTACTCAGGGAGAGTAAGTGAAATAGTAGTCCATCAAAATTAAGAATATTAGGGGGAAATGCAGAAATCATTCCATCTCCAAACAAATATGAGCATTCTTTCAGGCCCTCAACATGAGAAGTGAATGAATGCATTTTTTGGCTTCCTGAGGCTTCACACATTTAAAACATAAAGACAGGAACAGATACAGATCTGGATGGCAAGTAAACTGCAGTTTACATTCATTTACAGTTTATATTAGGAATAGAAAAATTTTAGAAATATGCTGCAATAAAAAGTTTAAAAAAATAAATCCAACTGCAGTGCAGAGGTTGCACATAATTTGTAAAATACTGTGCAGCAGGATGGACCTAGATTTCCTTTGCATTACGTGCTATCTATCACAACAGTATCCCACATATCTCTAGATCTCCTAGCAATTTGGGAAAAAAGCTACTGAGAGAGAAAAAACCCACCACCAAAACTCCTTCAGTAGATGATATATACATTTTAATCTCTGCATGACGTATCCGGAGGCAGGTTGGGTTTTTTTCTCCTCCTGCCAGAGATTTAGGCTGGCTTGCTTGCTGTAGTTGGAGATCTCAGATCAGCACATGTTTTATAGTACACTAAATGCACTGCAAATATGGAGGGACAATATTATTGCTTGAAGATGAAGGGTCACCTTGACCAAGTTTAATTGTGTTTATGTAACACTTTTGCTGACTTGAGACAGAATTTCAGGCAAGTCAATAGCTTTGTTTTGTAGATCACTTCAAACAAAAGCTACCTGATGTGCTTCTGCTATTTTTGACTCTAAATTCACACAGAAACAATTTTATACAGAACTAGGATGGCTAGACAGATGGGGGTATGCTCTTGAGTATATACATATATATATATAAATGTATAAATATATATATGCACACTATATATATGTATAAATGTATAAATACAGCTTCTACTTCCTTTTTCCACCACTTCTAAAGTTTTAAAACAGGCTGTCCTTCATCCTCCACTGTAGGGAAATGAACTTTCTTTTCTAAAACTATAAAGATGATTAGCGTGTTCAGCTGCGGGAGGAGTTGATGTTATAACACTTAAAGGAACTGAAACCACCAAATAAACACATTCCTTCAGCAACAGTCTCAATTTTCTACAGCCATCACAAAGGAAAAAGCAATTATCTGTGGGATAATGAGCACTGTCTAACACTACTGACGCTTCGAGCAGCAACAACAGGCACTGTCAGAACATGCTTTATAAGCAATCAGAGCCTTCCCAAAGGAACAAAACAGCTCCTGAAGTTACAGGCACTCACAAGAACATCTGTATTGTCAGGAAGGCAAAGCCAGGGATGCTCAGTCCTGGAGGAGTTACAGACACCAGAAGGACCAACTTGGAGAAGCCGGAACCCTTCTGAATAATGCCCCGAGTTTTGTAAACGGGATCACTTGGAGAAATGCTTTTCCTTTTGAGGTTTTGCCTTAAAAGAGGCTTTCTTATTGATTTAGGAATGGTAGAGGGGTTAAAAACAAAAAATGAACTCTATTTGCTTACAGTTGCCTGTTTATTTAAGTCCCTTCTTAGGGATCTGCTCTTATAAAAAATTACCTGACAATATGTTTACCATCATGACCACAGTTCCCTTAACAGAGATGAGGACCATCATCTTTCAAAAGATATGAGGAAAAAAGGATTTAATAAATAATGCATAAAATACCTCAAAATATTTAATAATAAAAAAAATTAATAGTCATTTATCACAACTCCATTTTCACTGCTTCAAACATTCAGTTTGAGCACCATCCAATTAACTTTTAAGGATTTGAACCAAAATAGGCTTGATACTAAAAGGGTTTTTCTTGTTATTGAATGTCTGCTTTTCCATTATGTGAGATCACATTCCCTCAGATTATATGACTTTTAATTTGACAATAAAAGAATATTATATTTACTAATTTTTATTTTGCATTTGATTTATTATTATTTTAACATAAAATAATAAATATAGAAAAAGACTGAGCTTAACCATTTTGGAAGATGATGAGACTTCAGGTGTAAGCCAGTAAGTGGTTTTTTAAACTGCTAAAGGCTAAATTGAACCTTGGGTTCAATGCCTTGGGTTTAATCTGCATTTGGGTTCATTCTGCATTTCTTAGGCTTTATGATTCAATGCAATGCTTTTAATCAAGTTGCTAGAAAATTCCTGATAATGGCCAAAATGCCCAATGAGTAATTTCTTTGTGAATATTTTCCAAATCACATCTTTGTTCAAATCAAAGAAGAGAATCTTAATTGTCTTAACATATAAGGATCTTAACTGTCTCTAATGTTTCCCACTTGGCTCCCTATTCATGTATCAAGGGAAACTTTGCAACAGTAGATTAATAACACGTTTTATACAGGACAAATGCATTAATAATTTTCAAATGAATTTTTAATACATTCCTAGATAGCAAAAGTCCCTTGGGAGTACTTTTACAATTACATTCTATTTTATAAGCCACTTAAAATGACACATTAGCTCCTCTTTTACATGTAACACCAATAGAAAAAACCTGCTAATACTAAAACATTTAGAATTCAAAGGCACATAAATTCAGTTTTGCTGTCATTGCTCACATGCACATATACTTTAACAGGACATGTAAAAAACCCATCAGCTGGGAAAGTAAAAAGACAAAAAAATATATTACTATTTTTCTGCTAAATGCAACTCTAACTAAAGTTGGAAATAATGCACACTTCTGAAATCATCTCCAGTGTCACCAGGGTGAAAAAGAGAGAGAAACATTGGGAAAAAAATAACTTGATAGGTGAGGAAAGAGATCTCTAAAATAATTATATCTGAAAAGTGCATAAGGAGATGTTCTCCTTCCCTGTTTTTGACAGAGAAAAAGACAAGTAAGCTTGTCCACAGAGCTGCTGAGCATCAAGGCAAGCCTGAGGCTGCTTTAGGATGAAGCAGAATTAGGGAAGTTGGATGGATGCTGTCCACATTAATCCCAAGTTCCACATGAGGCCTTTCACCATACCTAAAATCTGGTTTCTGATGCTACTTAAAAAATCCTTTTAGAAACTTAATTTTTTTTATACACATTCACTTTTTCAGCCACTGCCTGGCAGTAGCCCACAGTATTTTTAAGACCTATTATGTGCTGGATTACGGGAAACTTTACAGAACCATCTGACAGGGAGAGACGTTCATTTTAAGAGAGGATATTTGGAGTGAGGCTTTGGAGTAATTTTCATACACAGGCAAACTGGTCTGCAGTTATCACCCACAAAAAGTGCAGCAATAAACAATTACCAGTCACCTCATCAGTCCATCAGCCTAATTAGCCACTGTTAAGTTCACAGGGGAAGGTAAAGGGCCAGTCCAGCCACTTATACTCTGCAACAAATAGGAGTGAGGTCAGATATTTAATGAAATGAAGATAATTATAAAGATTGTGTCACTAAAACTTGAAGGAGAGTGATATTGTTCTAGGGGGGCTGTGGGCTAAATAAGAGGTGCCAGAGGTTTTTTTCCAATTTCCCTTGATGATACTCAGTTAAAAAAACCCTCTAAAACTAATTTACTATTGATATAATGTGCTAAAAGTGAAGACTTCTTTAAAGGGAGCAATAAAACCGAAGAGCTTCAGCTCTCAATTTAATAATCTCTGGTGTTAAACATTTTTCCATCGCGCAATAAAATTTTATTAAAAATTAGTCGCTGAAGAAAAAGGGCCAAAGAAAAAGAACTGTAGAGAAAGTTCTGTGGAGTCTTTATGGGGCAACAGCAAAATCATACTTTGTTTAATGTAAATTCTGGAAATAAAAGATTTCAGAAAGGGTACCCACAACCTTGTGAATCACCACTGGCATCAATACAGGATTTATGGCTGCCATCTAGTTGATCATGGTGAGAATAAAAGTCCATTAGCACAAAGGCAGCTATGAAAAGCAGGACATGAATAAATAAGTCATGCTAGTCACGTTTCTGCAATTAAATTACCTTTCATCTATTTAAAAACAAATTTCTTACTACAGTTAGTCTTACAGGTACTCATAGTATCTGAGATTTCTATGAGATTTCTACCTTAGGAGACACACATTCCTTACTTTTTGAAATTAAATCCTAAAACAAGGGATAGCGTCATTTTTCAACGTCATTTTATTCTCCTAATGTTTTTATGCATTAAGAAAGGGTTATGTGATTGTATGTCATTACTGCCTAGTACAAAATGTGGCTGACTCCACATTTAGTAATTGCTTTTTTCCTCTTCTTTTTTTTTTTTTTAATTACACAGTTTTCCAATCCCCTCATCCAGCACTGTGATCTGCAGGTTACTGGGACTGCAGGTCTTGGTGATACCTCATTAACTGTGACAGAAACAAAGTTGGAGGAAACAAAAGTCAAAAACTGGTGAGGCACCACACCTACATGGTTTTTATATTATATACACAAATATTTATATACTTTATATATATATAAAATAAATACATATATAATAACATATACATATATATATATAATATTTTGTGCCCTTTAGGTTGACCCTCTGCTTCCTCTGATAGAGTTATGAGGTTACATGTTATATTTTCCCCCAATATGTGGGCATACAACTATTTCCAAATAATAACCCTAATTATATTTGTGGCTTTTCACAGATTCTTGAGCAAAGAATTTGCAATTGCTTTGGTCAAAGGGTCAGAACCTTCATTTATAATGGAATATTATGATAAATTATGTGAATGGCTCTTATATTAGAGAACAGAAATTATTTCCTAAAGTGATTTGTTGTGTTTTGGGTTTCTTTCTTGCCTTAAAATATGGGAGAGAAGAGATGATAAACTGCTATCTTCAGATGGTTAATTTTTCATGAACCAAAATATTGGTCTATTTTATAGATCCTACTTTCTAGGGTTTATAAAAACTTTGTTCCATCTTCATAAACGTGGATTGGATCCAACCTACACATTCCATGTGTTTCTTCATTCCTTCAAAATGTATTTGCTGAAGAAGAACATCTTGAGGAAAAGGAAACTTATAACTGTATTTCTTTTTTCAAATTTCTATTCAACTATATAATTAATATACCCTGAAGTGTTGTGAGTAATATAATTGTATGATGGACTTTTAGTACAAATAATTTATTGTATTATTATTTTATGTAAATATTTCTATCAGCAATTTCTACTTTTGTATATGAAATTAAAAAGAACTAGAGCCTAAAAATATTCTGCCTTCCTAGGTAAATCATGTATCCTTTATAGTTTTTAAAAAAGAAATTTAATCCTCCATACGCTGATTAAATTAGTGAAGAAGATAAGACTCACACCATGATCATCTTATTTTTTCTGCAGCCTTACTCTGTGTTTGCAGTGGATGTTCAATATTTATGCACTCAGAATAACTGTGAGATTGAATTTAACGTAAACACATTATTTCTCTACTAAACCAGAAAACTTTGCCTCTTAATTTCCTGTGTGGCCATTTCAAAATGCTCCTCAGAGTCTACCTTGCTCTTGACCAGCTTTCCAGACTTGTACCTTCTTTGAGAAGTCCCACAAGCTCTCCTCCTTCTTGCTCCTACTAGAACACTTTTTTTAGGCTTAAAAAAAGATATGAGGTTACTTTGATGGGGATTGAAGGAACTACTTATTTCCAGAGAAAAGAAGGAAGGCCCACAGTACTTTAACTTTTCTGAACTTTTGCACTCGGCAACGTAAGCTGGAGTCCACAGCAGTCACAATATATGTGAGGTGGAGGAAATGACTCCTTGCAGAAGTTTTTAATCACAAAAATGACTCATTTTCTTGCCAGAACTTCAAATCTTTTCACAATGGAGTGGTAGTTGCCCTTTGAGTCTACACTGTTGTATTGGGTTTGGCTGAGATGGAGCTCCTTTCCCCCACAGCAGCTTTGCTTTGCTTTGCTGTGCTTTGCATGGGCAGCTAGAAAGGTGCAATCCCCCCTGGGGCACTTACAAAGAAGGAATGCATGTGGGGAACACATGAAACAATGTTTTTGCATTAAGCAAAAGCCACTACAGAACAGCTAGTCCCTATAATTCTAGTGTCTGTGTTCCCCATGATTTGTGTATTCAACCTCTTTACTAGAAGTAGAATTTTCTTGTATTTCACTTTTGATTTTGATTTGCCATCAATTCTCCACAGTGTTCCTAAAGCTCATTTTTTGTTGCATTTGGAGCACAGGTGTCTTTAGACAGCACAGCCATGGATATTTGAATAACAGCTCTTATTACAGCTGTTTTTTATACAGTAGAATGTTAACCTTTTTCAGGAAGAGGAATTAATAGAAGTGGAGAAAGAATGCAATCTATCTATTTTTTGTCATGCAAACACACAGTCAGGGCAGAAAATGCTTCACTAGGCAGTCAGCACCAGTGCTCTGATTCACAGATTACACCACTCCACGCTTCCCACAGCTGGTGGCTTAGTCAATGTTATGATTTCCACCCATTAACAACACCCTTAAAGGATCCAGGTCCTTAAGCATTCATCTGGAGAATAAAAAGGAAAGCAGAATTTAATTCCTCCTCTGTTTTCGTTTTTCTCTTTCATCATCACCTCTTGTAATGGGAATGGGATGAGAAAACTGCTACAACAAAAGACAGATCCAGTTCTCAGCTAAGTTTGAAAGCATTTTCCACTGGCAGAACATAAAATGGTTATTGCTGTGATGCTGCAGCGCAAAAGAAACTCTGTAACAAAAACAACTGTCAATAATCCAGAAAGTTAAAACCCTCATAGTTCAGGATTAATGATCAGCCTCCTGGGTATGCCCGATTTTACTTTTTAGTGTCATAGACCTTGTATTCATAGAGCCCTAAATCCCTTTGTCAATACTTTTGGCACCAGTGCTGTGTTATACATGTCAGGTACATGACAGACAAAAAGGCTTTGAACTGAAATACTCGTCATAAATTCCGTATTATATGTTCCTGTACATTGCAAATATTAACTTATTTAAGACACATCAAAAAACCACACCTCAGTCTTATACAGTTTTTGATCACTTTAAGGGAACTTTTTCTATGATTTAAATATAAGAATTTCCCATAACTACACAATTTTCCAAATTAGTGAGCTATCCAGAACAACAACCTTTTTTTCTTTTTCACTGATCCAAGAACTTCTATGCACTGTTTTTTAAACCTGATTTATGCTTTTTCTTACCTTTATTTTCTCTAGAAATGACCAAAATTGGTATTTTCAAGAAATTTGGCAATTTTCTTTCCTAGTTATCTTTTCTACACCACATTCTTGTGCTAAATACCTCTAACAAGCACTCAGGTATTATGGTGACCAATTATGAATAAAAATATACAACCTACTCATTTAGATTTTTTTTTAATCAGGATGATTTTCTCCAAGTGATACCACTGTCATACTGTATGATTTACCCTTCAGCAGATTTAAAATAAGTCTGACACTTTAGACAGCAATTTTTAGGCTGGATGAGAATATCTTAGAAATAAGACACCAGACAAATTATCCTTTGTCCCCTGAAGCTGAAACTGCTGCTTATCAGACATGACAAGATGGGTAAGTGCTGCTCCCACTTTTATGTAAGATAACATGTTTAACTAACCACACACATTTATATCAGCTTAAGAATATGAGCCAGATTTATACCAATCTAATAATAATTAAAAAAAAGAGAGCTATACATCTGTAGTTAGAGTTAATTGGTTTCTCAAAGGAAGAAAAAGCCAAGCAGAAGATATATGTAAGAATGGGTATCATAATAAAAAAACACCTTTTATAACACTGCTGAAGTACAGAGGGTGTAATTCTGGACTGACTATGATTCCTTGACAACTTGTTTCACAGTAGCAGATTTCAGTAGTTTTATAATCACAGATTTCTGATAATGAGGTGTCAACACGTGGAAGAAGAGGATTGCAGACCATTATTTCCTTAGCCATTTCCATGGCACATGCCAAGTGCAGAGAAACATCAGAAATGCCTATTAGAGAAGCAGTATAACTTATTCAAGCACTTCTGGATACTAGAGGCCTAAATCCTGGTTTCTTGAGAGGTTGCAGCACAGAAACACTGATACATTTGACCAAGTACAATAAATACAAAATCTATATAATCATTAATAAAAAAAGAAGGAAGACTACTCTGTATTTCAGTCAAATATCAAAAATTTAATTCTGATCTCTGTACTGTGTTTCCATGTCCTTCATTCAGTGACATTCAGCTACCTGTAAAGCCAAGGAGACCTCAAATTCTCCAGAAGCTCTGACCCTAGACTGATCTTCAACACAGACATAAGGGCTTGTCCTCACCCTTCAGTACTTCTCTGCCCTCATGACAGAGGCACAAACACTTCCTACCCAAAGTAAGAATGAGCTAAACAATTCTAGAGCCACATTAATCAGGAAAAATATGCTTCTAGAGATCCCAGAGTTCTGCTCAGTCTGTGTGACCTACAAGAGTCTGCTCCCCTGCACAACACACACCCAGGGATCTAAATGAACACCAACATACCCATGTGCTGCTACTAATTAATACAGTGCTTTGTTTCCAGAGGTAATAATTTGGGGGAATGAAGGTTTCTTCCTATAAAACAGTTATTAAGGAACTGACAATTGTTATTGTAAGAGATGTGAGATCCAGTTTTATAATTATATTCTGCTTTCTGAAGTTGTATTTCAATTTTGGTTACAAAGATTATTAATTTTTGGCTTCTGGCTCTGCACTAACAGAGAATACCAACAGCTGACACATGCAAATTACTAATTGGCTATGAATTAGCAATTCCTATTTATATGTAATTTTTAGAATTTAAAGAGGACATTGAAGTGTCCTCCAGTCATTCCTCTGTAAAACTTCCTTTTAATTGAAATAACAGATTTCTTCTTATATCTAGAATTCCTCTACTGAATCAGTTGAACACAGGAGCAAAATTCAACCCTGGAGATGAAGTTATTAGGACAGTTACTAACCACTGTAAATCTTAACTCTACTAAAATGTTTGAATTTGTTGAATCAAAACAATTTTTTCTCCTCATACTTTCTCCTAAACTGCCCTTCTCGTCTTGGAATATCATAATATTCCCTAAACCCTGTTTCTAAGTTCATAGATCCCTTTTGGCCAATTTGATTTGGTGTCCCAGATAATTTTATGCTTTTTATATCGAATTCTTCCACTAAAAAAAAAAAGCATGATAAGCAAAAGCCATCTTGCTGTTTAGTGCTGTATTACCACAAATTCACTATCAGTGCCTGACAGGTAAATGATCCTATGAATTAGCATCCTCACTTATTTTAAATGCAAATCCATCTTCCTTGCGTATTGGCTGTGCAGACATGGTCCACTCACCAAATGACAGAAAGAATTTTGTTCCTCAGCAAAAAAGTATCTGCTTCCCAACTTGAAAAAAAAAAAAAATTTATTGACATCAGAGACAGGCTTAGAATTATCCTCAAAATTCATCCTAATCTTTCAATTAATTTAAAATCCTCCCTAGTTCCGGTTTGATGCTCTTACAGGACAAATTTTAAAAGATGTTAAAAAAAAAACAACCCAAACCCACACCTGAGAGAGAGGCTGTACCTTGGTGCTTGTCACTTGAAATGGAACTCGGGAGCCCTTTGTCACGGGGGGATTCAGCTTCTCAGCTGGTTTCGAAGGGATTAGATTTATAGGGGGAGCCTGATTGTGCAGAACAGAAGACAGGCAAAGCTGCACAGTGTCCTTCAGAGCTTTCAGCTGTGACTCCTGTGGAAAAGCAGAAATTCATCACTTCTCTAAAGATGTCTTATGAGGAACAGAATTTCTTACTTTCTCCCCTTGCATTAAACCAAACACTCGTGAGCGGCTGCTGCTTTTTGCTTACTGATGGGTGGAATTAAGGCTGTTTAAAGTATTTTTATGTGATCAGCTCCCTGTGCATTACACACCAAACTGCCTAGAAAGTCACTGCACTTTTTCCCTTTCTCCCACGTAGTTTTATCCACATAGATCATTGCAAATAATAATTAAATATATTTTTTTCTGAAAAGGAAATGTACAAAATATCCTACATTTTCCAGCCTTTTATGTCTAACAGAGCTACAGCTACAGAGAATTCGCAAGTATTACAAAGACACCGACTTTGCATGGAGTTTTGTTTCCAGCCTTACAAATAATTGTATTTTTCCACAGGTTATAAAGACGAATTTTAATCCAAGAAGGATGACTTCCAAGAGAGATGACTTCCCTCATGAGCATGTCGTGCTTTTGCAGTGTATAGTAACGAAACCATAGGTTCTTCTGAACAGTTTAGAGTATGTTTGTCCAGATCCACCGCTGTCCATCAAGCCAAACTAAACTTTCTAAGTGGTGAAGCGCTTGCAACTCGTGTTAGAACGCTGCTATTTTATTCACACCAAAACATTCACACCTGATAAACATGTTTACATTACACCACACTTCTTACTTTGTCAAGGGCTGCTTTTTCCAGTACATCTTTTGCAACTGATAGTTTATGCTGCAGATCTGTTAGCTGTTGTGCCTGTGGGAATAAAAAAACAAACAAAAATAGATGATGTAATCTTCAATGTGTTTTTTTCCCCATAATTTTTCATGTGAGAGAGGAAAGGTTATAAATTTTTTGGGTAATACATATTTATTGGGTCGGAATTCCTTGCAAAAGACCAGGCCTTAAGGGACATTTTTTTTTTCCCCTGAAAAAGAAAAGTATGTGGGACCTGTGCTCAAATGTGAATGCAAGTTTATAATAATTTCAATGGCAATTGCAAAATGAATTCTGTGCTATAAAAAAAATGATATAGGAAATATCCTTCTGGAAAATTGAAGGTGTTCAAGCAGTTTTTTATTATTTTATTCATT
This sequence comes from Pachyramphus minor, assembly GCA_013397135.1. Lineage (NCBI taxonomy): Eukaryota > Metazoa > Chordata > Aves > Passeriformes > Tyrannidae > Pachyramphus > Pachyramphus minor. Next base: position 31,102 of record VYXB01006627.1, read on the forward strand.
TATCTGACTTCTGAGTACAATTTGCAACACTATTTTGTAGTTTGAAGCATGAGACACCAACATTAAACTAACTTGGCGTAAAGAGAGAAATTAGAAAACACCCAAACAATTCATGCATGTAGGCACCTTATGAAATGATACTACCTGCTGGCACACAAGCTCCCAAATTTTTTTCTCCATCTCCTTGCCTGGAGATATCAATGGAAAATGCACAAAAATAGTGGGAAAGCATTTTGGGAGAGCTGTGTTTGAAGTCAGGATCAGGCGAGCAGCCTGCACCCCGCTCGGAAGGACTGCTGGCTCTGTCTGATGGATGCACCGTGTGTGCAGTGCAGGGCTTCAGAAGGCACTTCTAAATTCTTGCTATGTAAAGGCAATTATTTACTCTTCCCTTCCCTAGGAGGTACATAAACTCAGTCTGCTGGCTTGAGGGAAATACATTCTCTGCAAGAACTTTCCATTTCAGGGAAGCAGGAGCTCCCGGATTCCAGCAGTTTTCAGCCCTTTCATTAACAACATTACTATGCAACCAAAAGGAACAAGGTACAGATTTCTTTCACTGTTGCATTTGCAAAATAACATTGTTTTCCCTGTTTAAAAAGGGAACCACAGAGAAGGACATGGGACTAACAAGTTACCTTTTCTCTTTGAATTTCTAAGTAAATGAACATTTCATACATGCAGAGTAATTGGATAAAGTTCTCATTTCTCAGATAAAGAGCAACACATTTTCATTTTCACCCCATATTTGCAAGCACACTTTCCCCTCAGCCCCACCCCACACTCACCAGATTTCTGGAGCTCATCCCCAGCCAGATACTATTTTCTTGACAGACTTTTCAAGATCTCATGTGCTCTGCTGACTGTAGGGTAGCTTAACGTATAGGTGGCTATAGCAGAGCTTATCATGTAGCCACACAATATAAATGATATATAAACCCCATAAAAGTGTTTCACTTGGTCTGTGCTGGGGAATGACAGTTCTTGCAGCACACTCATAGCTGAGGTGATGAGCCTGTGGTCCTCAGCAGACACCTCAAGTGAGGCATTAGGCACAGACTGTACTGCCTGACAAAATGACAAAAGCCTGGAATTTTCAGTTCCCAGCTCATGTACAGAACCACTTAGTTGCATTTTAAAACAGGATTAGGCATCCATCTTTGGATTTATCACAGCAGTCACAGTTTCATTAGTCAAAACCAATCTCGCTTCAAAGTAGAAGTCAACTGTTCTCCCAGATGTGGGAAAGTCTCTTGTGAATTGCAGTCCCTAATTTCCACTGCATCACATTTCTTACACCTGACATCAGTCATTAACACAACACACAGATCAGACTACTGGTTTGGTTCCTCAGCCTGGCAACAGAGCATCCACTACAGAAGGAATCCTTCCATTTCCTTAGTTTGCAAAACTTAAGTGAATTTATCACTGTTTTACTAGAAAAAATTACTAAGATATAAAAAATTTCAAGAGTTCAGTAACATTTGCAGTTGTTCTTAAACATGGTAAATATTATAACTCACAATAAACATGGTCATAGCCTATGTTTGAAAGACTGAACTTAAGCTTGGGTCCATGCGCTGCAGAGACACTTCTCATTAGATACTAGAACTAGACCAAGCAATTTCTCACATCATTAACATTTTTATATTGCTGCTTATTAAATTATTTTCCAGTGCAGTTATACAAATTAATATATTCCCAATGAATTAGAATCAAGATTTGGAAAAAACTGTACATATAATTGAATAATTTCAATTGCCATTAAAGTGGAGGAAAAGTCTTAGTGAAGTCCTACTGAATGCATCATTTATCAAGCCTTATCCTTCTTTTTCATGATCCTGTCATATTTTGATGGACTAACATTTTCTGTTAACTTTCATGTATATTTATTTAATTCACAGAATACTGAGCAAATAGGCCACTGACATCAATCCGACTGACACTAAGCGAGAATAAAATTCTGGCATTAAGAATGCATTTTGATGAACTTGAAAGTAGTAATACTTATTCACATCTTGGTTCCAACAGCAGAAAAATCAGACTTTTTTCTGAAAACTTTTGTCAATCAAGGCTAAATTCATATTGCAACGTTTTGCTGCTGCTGTAATTAACAAGTTAACATGGCTTGGATACTGAATAAAGACAAAATACCACTAGGACCACACCAGCCCAATTCTGAGAAGCTGCAAAGAGCCTTTAAAAAGACTGATCTGGAAAAACTAAAAAAAATATTAAGTTGTCTCTTTGGTATTCCTGTAGAACAAGGTCTTAGAGAGGAAACAGTCCTTTTTTTCTCCGATCTTTGGGCAGTTTGGAATTTTTCAATACTGTACACGACAAAACTTTGTCAATGCTACCACTGGGCACACTCGAAAGCATTACTATAATGAAACCATTTGGAAAATGCCAGTCAAAGCCCCCATCAATTTCCATTTGATATCAATAGTAAATCTCTTTTGATTTTAGTGGGAGCTGGACCAGGTCCAGTAAGGATACGTAATCCAATGTCCTTACTGAGAATTATATATGATAACAACCCTCCACTTTTTCATATGTCACCCATCTCCTTGTATTGAAAAATTCCCATGTCTGCAAATAACCTACAAGTATTTTTCAGCAGCAAGATCTCTTCAGATCTTCAGGCCCCTCCTGTGTTGCTGACATTAACACATCGTTAATAACATCATAACAACAGCATAAAAATGTTAAATATGACCTGACCTGGCCAAAGGGATATTCCATAGAACATCATGCCAAGTCAAGGTTGTGAAAAAATACTACATCACTAATCAGGGAAAAAATAATTGCCTACTATAAAAGAAGCCAAACGAAAAAATAAGTCTTGTGCTTCATGAAAACAAGTAGCACTCACCATACAGTGATAAAAGACCATGAAACAAAAGATCACAAAATGTTGGTTTTCCTATCTATGTTGTCTCCAGACAGCTATCTGAAAAGTAATCATGGCATCTCTTACCCATCAAACACCAACTACAGAAGTTTAGGCAGCAGCCCTAACATATTTTTTAAAAATCAACTAAGAAATTTCCTGTCTCTCCCAGGGGCTTCATCTTCTATTGAGAAAAACAACTCCATAATATCCTGTTTTACAGCATTTTTCTACATCCAATAAGAAGCCTGATCTAATCACAAATAATTGATAAACTGAAAACCAAAATCACACAGGCAGTGATAAAATTGCACAAACATTGACTTGATCAAGGAAAAAAAGGTCCCAAAGTGAATAATCAACCAAAGCATTATTTAATAAAAAGCATCATAAGCCTTCTCATTTGGAGTGGAAAAAAAAGTAGCAGTTTCTAAGACTGAACTGCAACATTTAAGAAGTGCTCATTATACCACGAAGTAGAAATATCTCAACAAATATCCAACAATCTCTATCCTCAGAGATAAAAACCACATGAAGCCACAAAACTCAGCACATGCAAGGCCATGATCAGGCAAAAGACCCAACCCGGCCCAAAGTTATATCCTGTCCTGTTATTCTCAAAAGATCAAAAACTGAATTCTGTAAAATTATCACATTCTTAAAATCCACAAATAGACAGAATAATCTTCATAAAACAACTTCAACCATGAATAAAATCTACACTATACATCCATTTCCTCAGCCAACCATGCATGGATGAACTGAACAGGGAACTAACCACGTACTGATAAATATTCTGGTGACATCAAACCAGAACTCTGTGTGTCATAGAAAATGGGGTTTATCTAAATTTACCCTCACAGGCTGCAAAAACCAGGATGACATTCACTAAAATCAAGTGTAAGCTGCTAAATACAGACAGTAATGGTCAGTAAAACTAATACAGAATACAGAACAATAGGGATGAATGACCCAAGATGATTTTAACACTGAATGTGTCATAATTTTGTAGAAAAGGCAAAAAACCCTGTGGGTACAGACTGCAAAAATCCTTTTTACTCTGCTCAGCACGAGTGAAATGTCCAGCTAGAATTCAGTGTCCATTTTAGGACACTGCAAATGGATAGAGACCAAAGAAAACAGGTTCAGATGTGATTAATGTGAAGCATTAAAGATGGGTGAATGTGCTGAAAAGGAAGACTGGGGAAAAAAAAATCTACATATGTTAGTTTTAAAAAAAACCATTATGATGAGACACTACAGCAACATGGATGAAATATTGCTTGAATTTTAAAAAGAAAAATATTTTCCAGGTCTGTGAGAGACAGCATGATAACTACATGGCTTCCATTTCAGTATTTTTCAAGATATATAAGAAAGCATTTTCTACTACTGAAGCTGACAGAGTAGAAGAAACTAAAGCAGCAGAAATACGTAGAATTCAGTCTGCTGCAGGTTTCTACAAAAAGAAACCCCCAAAAAACCTTAGATAAGCCTTGTGAAAGAATAACATGGATATAATAGAACCCTGTTAGGAGTCAGAGAACATGGAACATCCTTTCTATTTTCCACAGCCTCAGAAGAAAAAGGGCTTTTGCCTCAACCAGTGCAGATGGGACTGCCACGGACATATAGGAACTTCTGATCTCAGGAAATACAAAGTAACTTGTCTCATTTATGTGCTTAAAAGGAACATTCTGTTAAGAATATTTTCAGATTTCTCATTTCATCATCTATCAGAGTCTGCTTTTATTGTGGGCACTTTTCATTTAATCTTCACCCTTTGTGGGGAAAAAAACAGTCCAAAGGAAAACAACCTCTTTTTGTTGATATAATCAACCAACAATATATGAGCTACAGGAGGCCAATTATATTAAATTTATCAAATAGAAAACATCATAAAATAAATAAAGATAGAGAAAAACAGAAGTTCAGCTTTCTTCCTACTCACTCATCATTTCTGACAAAGTCAAGGGAAATTTTTTGAGAGTGTTTTCTCTACCTGAAGTCTCTGATAATTATTCTCTCAAAAAAATATGCTCAAAAATGTTGCACTTTAAATGTATAATAACAGGAAAGTTGCCTCTTCCAGACTTTTTCAGTTGTTATGCTATGTGCTGAAGTCAGCCTGTAGCAAATAGAACTTGTTATCCCTAATAAAGTCACTGTCGCAAGATCTCTGGAAAAAAACTATTATCTCTATTATTCTGCATTACATTTATGTTTATAACTGATATTTCTTAATAGTTTTTTTATGGTTTTTATGTCTTTCCCAAGTAGCTTTGGTGAATTTCCCAAGGGAGGTTGCAGAAGATCCAGATGTTGAGGAAATACACTGGATGAATAAACACATCACAGGGTGAAGATCCTGTCTGCAAGCCAGAGGAATTGCATATTCTCTCAGGGAATTTGATATGACAGGTCTGTAAGGAAACTGTCCTCAGTTTTCTGTTATCATCTCCTTTCAACATCTAGCTGCAGAAGTTGTATTTACCATTACAGGGCAGTGTTAGAACAGCAAGAAAGATAAGACATTCCTAAATAAATGAATGTATAAATAAAGCTTACGCAAAACAATGTTGCTTTTTTTTGAAAAAAGCTTTCCTGCAATGAAAATAGGATTTTTATGGTACTTTGAACATAATGAAGAATGCTTTAAAATCTGTTAAATGGACTAATCTTTCAAACATGCAAATTCATCTGAATTCTGCTGTTGGTAATTTTAAAACATACAGGCACAGACCATGGGGGAAGGTGGATGTACATGTGTGAAATGGGTGGATTTGGGTTGAGCCGAAACCACCAGCACTACAGGAAAAGAACTGTATTGGAAAACTTGAAACTTGCATCTTCATGCATGTGCAAGCACACAAAGTACTTCTGTTAAAGGTTATCACAAATTTAAAATATGTAGTCAATTATTTCAAGCCCAGGCAACAATTTTAATGTTTACACAAGCTCTCTGTCAAGTTAAGTCTCTAGTGGTTTTCTGCGTGGGTTTTTTTTCCCTTTTGTTTTTCTTTAATCATTTCATCTCTTTCTCTCTATGGAATGCAGAATCTCACAGTCTTCATGACAGAAATAAATACTTTAAAACTCTGGGAAATAGGTTTACTGTGGCATGTAATTAACTTCTGCTAATAGGGAGGAAATCACATATGGTGGCATCAGTTTTACTCCAGTGGGAAGAAAGGCATAAATATATACCCTATTCAAGTCAGTATGAAGCAAAAATAATTTCACACAGTTTTGTTTATCCTTGACTCTATTCAACACAGCAAATGATTAAAATTATTCTCACATATCCAAATAATGAAGTGATTCGTGTAGAACTATGTTTGTCAAAGAGTTTGGAAAGTGGTTTTGACTATAAATTTATTCCTTTATATCACCATAAAGGTACTGAGGATTTGTTGAGGTAGTAAGTTGCATTAATTGTTTTAATGGTCGATGCTATTGGTTTGTTTATTCAAAATTAAATTCTGCCATGGAACAAAGATAAGGTACATTGCTAGGCTGGGTGCAGCTAGTTGTTGCTAACAATTGAATTTTTTATTGTTTGGGGGTATTTTTAGGACTATCAATATATTTCGCCTTAAAATTGAAATAACAAAAGGGAAAAGAGATGAAGCATTAGGTGAAATGTCTGAAACTCTGAAGCAGAATCCTTAGAAAATAGCAAAAAGATGTACCCAAGCCATAGCACTAAACCACTGCCACCTTGTACATTTACAAGAGCAATTTCAATAATACAAGATACTTGTATAAACTGGCAGTGAAAGTTATTGCTAAAGTTATTTTTCCACATTTCTTGCTATTACCAGATATAAACGTTTGCACTTCATGAAGAAAAAAACAGACTATTTTTAATTCTTTTCTAATTTAGTAAAGCTTGTGACTTCTTCTAGGATAATATAGCCAAATGACTGGGAAAACAGCTAATGAAGAAGAGTTATTTAAACAAGAAGTGGTCATTAATGCCTGAAATTAATGCAGACCTTGATCCAGCAAAGCACTTTAACTTAGGAGTACTTTACTGAATCAGGGGTTTAGGACCATAATTAAATTATTACAATTAAGGGTGGCCTCATTCAGAACTAGTAAGTACCTACTTATAAAGGAAACGATAAAATTAGGAAGACTGAGTGGCAATTTTTATTAATAATTTCTTATTTTTCTCATAATATTACAAAGCAAATTTACACTTTTTTCAGCTCTTTAAGGACACTATGTGCTTGCTTTAAGAGACTGAACTCTGATAAAGAGACAGTAGCTCAAATTCTTATCTCAGCAGAGATATCCACAACCCCTACAGCACATCACTTAATTTTTGTGATGCTCATTGCTTGTCTGCCACCTGGCTTCATATTCCATAGGGAGAGTTCAAAAAATATAAACATCCATACAGATATGCTCCATAATTAATCAGATAGACTATAAAACACTTTGCAAACATAAGAGTAAATATATGCCTGTAGTGATGAACTTGTATTTACTACCACCTGTTAGCTTACTGTCACATAAAAGTAGATATGACTGGAATATTAAAGGAGAAAGCTGCCTTTACCCCCCTTTCCTCTCCATCTTCCTCTCCCGCTTAATCCCCAGAGGTCTAATTCTGTACAAAGCCATTGACAATAACAGTTACCAGAATTTAAGTAATAGTTTCTTGATGTTGATGATGCAAAACAAAAATCAAACAACCCCTTCCTGCTTACTTCACATATATCTGCACAATTAATTTCTTCACAGAAAGCATTAGTTTAATGGGCATGGACTGAATCATTCCCTCATGCCCTTCAGAAATCTAATGGCCTGCAGCTCACATCCTTCTGGTGAACTGCTCCAAGAAGCTTGCAATGTTCAGAGCTATATGGAGAGCAGAATTCCCTAAATTCCTCAGTAAGGCAAACAGAAACCAAAGTTTAATGGGGTGGGAAGGCAGTGGGAGGAATGTAGAAGTCCAGTAACAAGATGGCTAGCGGCCAGGATTTTATCCCAGACATTCATGCCCTGTTCTGGCAGAAGATTGTCCATCTGTTTCATTTATCAGAGTTCAGAATAAGAGCTTCACAAAGCAGACTCGACAGCAATGATAACATTAAATCTCCCCCATTTCCAGTATCAAAGCAACTAGAAACGAAATACCACCTGTCCTTGCCCAAACCCAGCAGCCTGTCCCTGATCAGGCAGATACTTAAAAAGCTTTCCAGTCTATACCAAATGGCTTCTACTCTGCTCAGCAAACCTGAAATACACACAAACCAGCACACTCCCCCCACATCTCACACGATTATTCAGGAGGGCAGCATAAGGTTTCTGCTCCCTTTGCTTCATAAATCAAATTTCCTTAGTCAGGGAAAAGGATTGATGAGTAAACCTGCACAAATATTTCTGGCTGCTTGTAAAGGATATACCCAATCAACAAAGCAAACAGTCAACCTCCTACAGAGCTGCACATGGTTCAAGTATTTGCACATCCAGTTCTCAGAGGAGAATCCACACTATCAAACTTGGGACCTACACCTGAGCTGGTGGCTCTAGTGTTCACTCATAATAAAGAAATATGTCTATTCAATACAGGTCAAGGACTTTAAGGCCTAATTCATATGGTCAAATGTAGTCTTTAGGAGAAGACAGCTCTCCGAGGACTTTCCCTTTTGCTCATTTCTTCGTGTTCCTGTTTTCCTTCTCATCTTCTGTAAGTTTTTTTCAGGTGGGTAGTATATACCTAGCAGGAGTTCCCTTGCTAAGCATCACTGTGCACCCCAGGATAATTCAGATTTGGTTTTGGGATCATTGTGTATTAGCATCATGAAAACAGCAAGTTAATAGTAGTGCTGAACGATCCTACTGCTTCAGCCAAAGAAAACAAGCTTTCACACCAAGGCAAGATTAGAATTCCTAATCTTTTCCTCTGCCCAAGCTCTCAATTATACTGAATTTGAAGAAAGATGTGTTATTTTTATTAATGTTAGCTGGCATTAAAATTTAAATGCCTAGATGTATAATATGCCTGGTTTTTGTCTCTAAACCTATTTGCCTGGTTTTGGTCTTATGATGACCAGAAATAAAAGTTCCTGAAAAAACTTGCAATCAACCTATGCATTAAAAAAAGAAATAAAACTCACAGAATCCCACTGGGTATTTTAAATGGCCTACATTATTCCATCTTTACAGCACTGTATATACAAGAGAGAGTTAAATAATTCCAGAAGGCAATTTGGACCTCATATTGACATGAATGACTTTTTAGGTAATTCTAGGTATAGTCACCCTGAAGATGACTACTTAATCTTCATCCTTTATACTGGGAATAAAAGAACTACTCAATTAGCAGCCTCCAGTTGGGTGACTTGCATCTCTCTCCTCCTCCTTTAATTTCTCCCTATGTTAGCAAGGACTTGATGCCTTTCAGCAGCATTTTCAGTTTTTGCCCTCCCCCCCTCCTTCTTTTTTTTTATTTCTTTATTTTTGTAAAATGTGCTAGCAAGACAGACTATTCATTTGAATTGTTGAAGCTACAGAAGTTTTGTCTTCTAGAAGCTTCACATCCAAGGAACATTATGTTGCTTGAGCTCATCATAAACACAAAGATTTACTTTTGGTGCTAACAATAATTGACTTTGCCATGGAGGACTGCTAATTAAAGGGAAAACAGGAACCATCTGTTTCTATCAATCAGTTGGAAAGATGAAAAATGTGTTACAGAATGTCTGGAATAGTGAAACAGGTTTTGTTCATCAGCAGTAAACTAGAACATGAGCACCTAAACACAGGTACTCATAAACCAGATACTTGCCACTGCCTTTGCCTATTTAAAAGCAGACACCAGCAAATTTTTTAGTTTTGGGATCTTCTCTTCCTTGGCCCTGCAACCAATTTAATAAAAAGCACTATCCCTGTTACAGTGTTTTGCATGGGAAAAAGAAGAAAAGAAAATTGACAATAGTTCTGAAAATGCGTTATGGTATTAAGCCTGTCTTGGTGCTTTAAGCTCTTTTCAGAATGAAATTATTCCTTAGAACTGCAGTAATAAAGGCAGATTTCGTATTCCTAGATTACTCCAATACTACATTAACTTTAAGATTTTATCTAACTATAGTGAAATAAAACTTACCTTAAAAATCAGATCCTTTTTCCCATAACGAAACTCTTTCAGCTGGGCTTGGATCTTTTTTGACTGAAAGTGAGGATAATAAAATCAGGTTTGAGGGTGTTTTCATTTTAAATATTACCTTTTAAGGTCAGAAAAAAAAGGTAGTGAGTTCTGACAACAGTAGAATCTAGATCAGCTTTAAAATGCAGAACCCTCCCCAAATCACTGACAGTTGATTTTCCAGGTTGATGTGTCAAAACCAGCCAAAAGTATCAAGGAAAATATAAACTGGCACTTACCTAAAGCACAGAAGTGAGTGATAAGAACGGTTTTTGGGCTTACACAACTGAAGTAAGCAATCCTGTGCTTAGGGGTAAAAAGGCTCCAGAGGATTGCACAGGTTATTCTTTGTAAAGAATAGGGAATTCCAGGAGGTATCCAAATGAACTAGGTTCTTGGTGTGTAACCATGCCCTTGAAAACAGGCATAGTTATGCTCATTTGTATCAGCTCAAGACAATATTTATTTTTAATATTGTTAAATTTATCCTTAAAATGATTCTCAGTAATAGTCTAGATATTATTTTATTTATTTTTAAAAAATATAATAGAAATGGATTCTTTATACTAAACCCAACTACCCAAGGAACAATGTCTCACCCTTTATCTAAGAATCCTGTTAAAAGAATAACTTTTTAAAATAAAATTCACAGTCCTTATATTTAATAAATTTTCTCGTATTAGTTAATGCCAAATGTTTTGAACTCCTTAAAATGTATTAGAAGACTATTTCACATTCACTGAAACAATACATAGTTGATATATCTTTCATAAGCTGGAATTTTTGGAAAGATTTTATGTCATTTCAATTGGTACAGTCAAGTCCAGTGACAGACATCTGGGAAGGCTGAATGAATCTAAAGATGAAATTTTAGACCCTGCTTTAAATATTTAAATGGTGAGGCCAAAATGGTTATGGTATTCCATAAAATCTGAAACAAAAAGTCAAGATCAGTTCAGTTCAATTTGTTCTTCATCTGCTGTTATTTCATCCAATAGCACTGTCCTCTATCCCAGGTAATTGGTAGAGCTATGGAATATATTGCACATCACCTGAATTAGAAAATGTTAACCAACCTTATATTGTTCTAGGGGTCATGCTTAAGAAAATATACAGTCTCTGTGATATACAAGGTGTACAAAAAGGCTGTGGAGGAATCTAAGAGTTAGAGTTAAGGTAAATATCAAAGCTGTGATGAAATTAAGAGTCATAAAGCTAAATGCATTCAGTGCTCCTGTAAGTGACTCAAAATGCACATATATAACCTGCAACTCCTTGTGAGAAAATTTGGTTGTTTTGAGGGTTTTCTGTGCTTCAAGGGAGAGGACTTACAAAACTGACACCTCTCAGTGCAGTCAGGAGGATAAATCATCATTAAATACAGATCTCTAAACCACAGCGTCTGGGAATATTGCCCTGGCACGTGCCCACTTCTGTGTCCTGGGAACACCAAAATTTGCACCACCCTGCCTTCCCCTCTCCAGGGCTCTGACTTCTGAGAGAAGAAAATCCAGCCATGTAAAGTGTGCAGGATCACAAACATGTTCCCAGTGATGCTGGGGGACAACAAGGAATCACTCTGTCTGCACACAGCCTAGGAGAGCAGAATGAAGCAGGAGCTTCCTGGTAGGCAATTCTACCCACAAAGGGCATTGGATCTAATAATTAAAAGGATACTGAGTTATTAATTAATTAGTTAAAAGCAGAAAATACACTGTTTCTCTGGTTGGTACAACCTAACTGGTGAAATGATCACCAAAAAAAGGATGCTCCTGCAGCATCTTTGCTTGTTCTAATGTTGCTAATTGACTTAATAGCCAATAATTTACCAGGATGATTCATCAAGCCAGAGATTCTCACACTCTGAAATACACTCACAATCTGCTGTCTTGACTGTAACTTAGTGCATGTTTAGTTTTCTGAAATTTTCTGACAGCCAGGGCTTGTCACACTGCAGTGCAGTTAAATTATTCTTAGGCTTCACCCTTCAAGAATTTTATGCTGCAAATATCAAAAGAGACATAATCAGGGAAAAGATCTTCAAGTTAACTACCAAAGATTCAAAATGTTATGCAGCTAGACGGGGTGGTTTGACCCTGGCTGGATGGCAGGTGCCCATCAAAGCCACAAACTTCTCCAGTGTGAGTCCTTCCCAATGGGCTACAGCTCTTTATTAACTGCTCCAGCATGATCCCTTTCCATGGGATGCAGTCCTTCAGCCCAGCAGGGGTTCTCCATGGGCTCATAAGTCCTATTATCTTCTACCATTCCTCAGAAATTTGGCCTCCTAAGTATTGGCCTCTAAGCTAAAAGGTAGAGACTCTAACAAAGAAAACACGTGCAACCATAATTATGGAAATTTCAGTAAAGATGTTATGCCTCTGTTTCATTCAGGCAAGGTGCAATGACTTTCACAGACATCATATATGCAAAAAAACCCAGACTAAAGTAATTTAAATGACTAAATCAGATTCACATGTTGTAATATCCTTTTTTTCATGAAAAGTTAAATAATAAAGGGACTGCTTGAATGAATGCAGGTACTTCTACACTGATCTATTTGCCAACAAATAGGGCTATTGTATCACTGACTATCTTTTCCAGCTCACTCTTCAGTAGAGGGGAGATTTCTCTCCCACAATTTCATAAAGTGACCCTTTTATCCCTGAAGTAATGAAACATTCTAGGAATCAATAACAATAAATTGTTCCTGTCTCTAAGTTAATTTCAAAACAGGCATTTGGCAGTTCCTGTCTTAGTCTAGACATGGAGACCAAGGAAAATAAATCAGTTTTATATATGCTATAGTTGCATAATAAATTTGCAGAGCTATATGATGAGCACGCCCAAATGATTTCACTTGTCTAAAACTTGAGTTTGCAGCTCACTTTCTAATACATTTGAGCTGCTTCTGGTGAAGTCACAGAAATGAGCTGGAGTAAGAGCACTTTAGGAAAATTCACATGTAAGCATAATACATATTCTATATTCTGGTGTGTATATATATATATATATAAATATACCTGAACCTCAGTAAAAAAGACTTTGATGCAAACTTCTTTGGGATATGTTAGATTTAAAAATAGAGAGGAACCTTCCTTACCTCCTCTGCATGAATGCCACAAAGCTTGTTTCCTGACAAGAGCTTGGTTTTGAGGCTTTTGTTCTGAAGGAGAGACAAGAAAAACCCAAGTGTTTATTAGTGAGGGTTACTGAAATATTAACCATTTGACCATACTGGTTTTATTTTCTACATGAATAATACCTTCAAGTTACCAACAAAGATGCAGGTAAGACAAGAGAGATTCATCAAGGCACAATACTCTCTCACAGAATCGTAAAAGGCTACAAAATTTGCTTTAAGAGGAACAGGACTGCTTATAGAAACCTTCAGAAACACTCTGGCAACTGAAAGCAATTTAGATTTAATACACTGAGGTACAAGAGAGTAGAAAAAACCCATCTGATCCTTACCTGGTGTCAACTGGCATAGCTCAGCATCATTTTCAGTAAATCATTATAACAACTGAGTAATAGGGCCAAGATCTCATCACTTGACCTTGATCACCAAATTCATGGGGTCTTTTTGCTAAACTTCATAATTTAAAACTTCAAGTAATCAAAATCTGTAGAAGGTTAGCTACCTGATAAAACATTTTGCCAACTCAATGTGCTTTTTCATGTGGGAGTTTTAAATGTATTTCTTCTCATTTTCAGGGAAAATAATAAACCTTGATAAAATGTGTTTTCAATAATCATTCTTTTTGCACTCCTCACTCATCCCACAATTGGCAGTCAAGAGTGAAGATTTCTCTGCAGTGAGAATACCTTTCAAAACTGGTGAGAAACATTCAATAAGCAGATCTTCAGGTGCAGGACATAACATGCATGGCACTAAAAAGAAATGAAAAGAACACCAAAACTAACTACTCCTGTGCTAATGAGCTGTAAATATACAAACAGAAATCAAACCCCCAGCATTTCAGGAATAGATGTTTTTCACTGAATAACAAGAGCTTTCCTGAAGACTGTGCCCAGGAACAAGCTGTCATTAGAGCCAAAACTGTAATTCCATCCAGTTCAAAGTCAGGTCCACATCCCACTGAAACACTGGAAGCTTTAATTCCAGAATTAGAAGCTTTGAGTTTTTCTTGAAAAAAAACTTTCTTGTTGAAGCAAATGCAAAGACACTAAAATTCCACGTGAAACCTCATTTGCACAATTCCAAAACGAGGAGGAGATGTGACATCATTTCACATGTTTCACCGTACTACTACTGTAAACACTGCTGCAGAAACAACAAATCTTGTTTGAAATTTCATAGTTCTGTGATGCAACAGAACAGAATTAGGATGTTACTTTGAACGAGCCAACCCAGCAACCCTGATTCTGCCTCGCAAAACATGGTTTGCAAAGGGCTGGGTGCTGCTCCAGTAAGTTCCTTTCTGTTCTTTGTTTGAAAATTAAGTTGTAGCTCATCAAAGAGCAATACCTTACTGCACTAACCAGTGTAACAATACAGAACAAGACAACTGGCTCTGAATAAAAGGAACTGGGGAGCAGATACAAGATGAACAGAGGCAAATTAAATAGCAATGAGAGACGAAGAACATCCAACTCATCTATTACTCACCACAGGTACATCTAGAGAGCTACATTTTATTATGGTCACACAGTGGATGTGACTGGTTTCCACCAACAATCAGCATCACCTTTTGGGGTGATGTCCAAACAGTTGTGCCAAAGGCACTGCTTCGTTAGGGACTTGCACTTAATTAACCCAGGACACCAAGTCATCCCTTTGATTTGACTCACTCATTATCCCCCAGTCCCTCCAGGTTCAGTAACAGACTCTGTGTTTCAGAACCAAAGTAAGAATGAGTTCTAACCCTTATATTTTTACTCATTTATCTTCCTTTCACCCAGTATATATATATATGTATACACATATACTCTCTCTGTATAGTATGTGTATATATATACTATAAAAAATAACTTTATTAATACATTAGTATTTCATAAATATCTTCTACACGTGCTGTTTTGAGAAGACCCTGCAGTAATTCAGAATATGTGTCACCAGGACACATGATGTGTTAGATGGTTGTCACAATTTCCACATTGGGCCAAATAAGCCTGGCAAAAAAATGTAGGTAAAAGAACTTGTCTCACACCAAAACTTGATGAAAATATTTAAAGTTAGGGGATGAAATCCATTTTGGAGCTTTAGCTAAATTTAACATGATTTACCAATCCTGCCTCATTATTCAGTCTATTAGCAACAAACCCAGCAGGGTTATCAGAATGCAGGCAAAATAGTCATGATTTAATCTGAACTTAATAATATTTTTAGAAATGAAAGCAAGCATTAAAGTTTACTATTATAGACAGCATAATAAATAGGACCACAGAGGCAGGTGACAACTTCTTGCATACAATTTGAGTGATTTTATGTTGCTTCCCAAATCACGTCATTCTCAAAAATAGCTTAATAGCACTAATTTTTATAGCAGAATGTGAAGTGTACCAGGAAAAACATTTAAAGTATAACAGAACCAGGTTTTGTTTGGATTCTGAATCAAATGTAGCAAAATGAGAAGTCTAATCAGGTACATATCCTAGAAGAATATGCCCCTTTTGCTAGAAAGGGGCTACTCAAAATCAGATTAATTAATCAGTGAAATTTTAATTTTACAACTGCCTATTGATTCAGTATAGAAGTTCTGACTTCCAAGGCTTATAAGGATTCAGGATTATGCTTATTTTCCTATTAAGCATCCTTCAAGGAGCAGCAACAAATAAGTTAAACTAGAATATTACACAGTTTTAATTTCAAATAGTACATTTGTCATTAACTACTTAAATGGAAGAGGTCTTGGGCATTTTAAGCTTAAAAAATAAGGAATTAAGTATCTGTAAATATCTCCTTAATAGTAATTTTAAAATTATATAGAGTAATGATTTTAATTAAAAATGTCCTTTTAGATGTAGAGAAAGGATACCATTATATTCAAATTAAATAGGTGTTTTAATGTAAATGAGTATCTAATTAGATCTGTCAACCAGTCTCTGGGCATTTTTTTCCCTTTCCTTTTCCCTTTTCCCTTTCTTTATTTTCCTTTTTTTCCCTTTCTTTGCTTGGGTTCTGATACAGTTTTCCATATGTTAGATCAGGCTTAATGAAAGACTAATTCATTATATAAACATTGACAATATTTAGGTTGCCTGAAGATCTACCTCCAACATAAAAGCACATAAAAGAAGCTGCAGTGTCATATTTTCTTTGTCACCATGCCTTTGGAACCTGAAGGAAAAAGAAGATCCCTGCTTGCTGGCTACAGGGGGATTTGTTCCTCACTATTCCTAACTTTGGAAAACTAATCACTTCACTTCTGTCATCTATTTTCCTGAACCAAAGGCCAGTGTACTGGCCAAAATGATCACAAAACATCTGAAGATCTGCACCCGTGTTTTTAAAAGAGCCGCAATTCCTATCATGCCATTATAATTTCTCCATCTGATTTAGCATATACAGTAAATATCTCATAAGGCAAGAGCCAGAGTTTATAGGCATTGTCAGCTGTGACAAACTACCCCAGCACAAATTTAAAGGGGGTTCATTATCATCATAAACCTGAAGTTAGGGGGATTAACATTTACCCGATGAATCATATATTCTACTAACAGAAGGCTAAACTTACACCACCGACGTCAAGGCCACAAATTTTCAGGTGTCATTTTTTGAAGTGAGTTTATCTTGACCCCTGGTCACACGATGAGTGCTTTAATACTCTTATGTTTATGTTTCATAACTTGAAACACGAGTGTTATCTACTTCAATCAGCATCAGGATCTAAACCCAGAATCAACAAATACAAAAACCTAGGCGTCATCAGTACAAAGCAATTTAGTTTGTCTGCTGGCCTTTGAAAGCAGAGGATACAAAGTATGTTCAGGGAAAGAAAATCACTTTCTCTCTCAGAAAATTGTCTTTTCAGCAATCAACTGCAATTCAGACATTTTATCTGAGCTCTGCCATATTTATTTTTTTTGTTGCTGTATAGAAGATATATTTGACTCCGCTTCCCCTCGATGAATAGTGCAAATCAAACCATGCTGAGCCTCTGTTCTTCACTGGAACATTTCCCTCTAATGGGCATCACATTTGAAAAAACAACCAAACCCAAGAACAACAAAAAAACCCCTGGACTCTGCTCAGCCGGAGTGTCAGGGACAACTGCCATGATGAACTGTCTTCCATCTCCTGTGAAACCAAAGTGCTTCACTGTGCCCTTAGGAGAGAAATCAGAAAACAGCAACAGACCAAAAATCAAACATCTGGATTTATCTGCTATCACAATGTGTTGGTATCCAGTTTGCTTTGGATATTAGCTTTGTGCTTCACAATGGTGAAAAGTGGTTTATATCGCATGAAACATGGTGGGTACTTTAATCCCAGCAGGGTTGGCTCAGCCCTTCATCTTTCTGAGACAGATAAATTGAGCTCCCTGCACTCTGTGAGGCTTTTCAAATAAGACCTTAAGAACTGCATTTCTACCTGTCCTTGAGGCCAGGGAAGACAGTGTAACTTTTGGCCTTGATATCCTTGAGGGGTGTTTGAGCCTCTTTTCCCTACAGTTTTTCAGTGGTCAAGTGTGCCAAACAGCTGAAGGACACTGCCCCAGCAATGTGATGATGCATGTATGGACTGCACACTTTTCAGACCTGTCTGGATCCAAAGTCAGAAAGCACCACTGTCCTTCTAGCTCCGAATTCCTTGGAAAAGCCCACTTCCACTATGGTCAGGCTTCAGCTCTCAGTGCTCCAACACCTCTGCCTGTGCTGTTATTTAGGAGGCACGTGCAATATCTGAAGGCTGACAGCTGGGTAACCCCTGCTAACATGGCACATTACTGCTGTTGTAAGCTTAGACACCTTTGGACTGGTTTCGTTCATTTTGAGCTTTTTTTCTGTATACTGTCCCCCTGCATACACTCATGTTACAGATCATAGAATCATAGAATAAGATGGGTTGGAAAGGACCTCTGAGACAATCAAGTCCAACCCTTGATCCACCACAGTTACTAGACTGTAGCACTAAGTGCCTCATCCAGTCTCTTCTTAAATACCTCCAGGGATGG
>VYXB01006627.1:49328-139037 GCA_013397135.1 Pachyramphus minor
CCTGCTCCAGCACCTCAATGTCCTTCCTGAGCTGAGGGGCCCAGAGCTGGACACAGCACTCCAGGTGTGGCCTCACCAGCGCTGAGTACAGGGGCAGAATCACTTCTCTGCTCCTGCTGCCACACTGTTCCTGATCCAGGCCAGGATGCCATTGACCTTCTTGGTCACCTGGGCACACTGCTGGCTCATGTTCAGCTTCCTGTCAATCAGCACTCCCAGATCCCTTCCTGCCTGGCTGCTCTCCAGCCACTCTGTCCCCAGCCTGTAGCACTGCAGGGGGTTGTTGTGGCCAAAGTGCAGGACCCGGCACTTGGCCTTGTTGAAACTCAGCCCATTGGAATCAGCCCAACTCTCCAGTCTGTCCAGGTCCCTCTGCAGAACCCTCCTGCCTTGCAGCTGTTCAACACTCCCTCCCGACTTGGTGTCATCTGCAAATTTACTAATGGTGGACTCAATCCCCTCATCTAAATCGTCAATAAAGATGTTAAACAGGACTGGACCCAGCACTGATCCCTGGGGGACACTTAAGGCAAAGGCACTTAAGGACAAGCTTTCCCAAACAAACAGTGTACATTTCTTTTCTTCTGCCTATCTGTCCCTGCTAATATTTCTGTTATATTTCTTCCTGAATTTCATGTAGTCCACCTGAGCTGAACAAGCTGATAAGCAACACACAAAAATCTTCTATTTGAGCTTTTAGCAAGAGTTCTGTGTTTGCCTTGGTGTTCCAATCATTTCAACAGGACTTCGCTATGCAAAAGCAAATGCCATTTCTAATTCTTTCCATGTCAGATATTCTAATTAAAAGCAGCAGCATATTAAATGCAGAATGCCATTGTACAGAATTCATATCTGAAATGAATTACCTATGCCATGTAGGGTTATTTAGAGAAAAAAAGCTGGCAATTCTTTGATCTTTCCCTTTGGTGGCAGTGGCTGAATGCTCTGGGGATGGTTTGCAGGATCAGCAAAGCAGAACACCTAGTTAAGTAGATGTTAGCCTGAAGGTCCTTCTTTTCACTTGACATTTGTGAATAGAATGACAAACAGAACTTGGTGCTGCTGCAAGCAGAAGGTTGGGCTTAAAAAAAAAAAGGCATGGTGAAAGCTCTCATTAAAGCAAGGTGACAGGAATGAATTGAGTGTGCTGTGACCAAGCACGTAAATAAAAATAATCTCGATGTAAACCCCATTTCTGACCTTGAAAAGAAATGAGCTCCTCTGTCACTATAGGAGTGAAGGGTCAGACTCTTTACATGATTTTCTACAACTTCACTTTTTTGAATGTGATAGCAGCAGGACATGAAACGCTGCATTAAGCATGTTTTAGATCCAGAATTGCCAACATCTGTCTTAAAACAGAAATGACGCGGTTATGAAAGGAGAAGGGCAGGAGATGGGTAAGGCATGCATTTATGTGGCTCTCTGAGGAGTGATATTCGGGTTTGCTTCAACATTAATAGACTCTGTCTCCTGAATTCTCTCAGCAGCAACACGCTGAGTGTTGTTACAGGACTTTTTGGCCAATATATTTAATTTTGTAAAGAATTTTTGCAAGCACGACCTACAGACATCTAAAATACATACCAGTTGTGTTGAGGAAGCTGCTACAATATCTTTCAATAAGAAAATAGATACCCCTAAGGCAATTTTACTGGATTGATTCACATACTGGATATATTTCTACCATGCCATGCTCATTCAATACACAGAACAGAAAGTATCTACGCAATATGTACTAGATAATACTTCTTGCCTCTGTCCTGGTATGGTCTATCCTCACTTATAAAATATAAAGTGATTTCCAGAAGTATAATATTTCCACATGAGGATATTCCAGCACTTTCAAAAACATTATTTTTAACTCACAAATCCTATGCCAGCAGTATCACCAGGGCTACAAGGTTTGAAAGGTGAGGGTTCTGGAGTAGAATCTAACTCCGAGGACTCAACTGACTTTTCTTTGAGCCACTAACACTATTTATTCATGAATCATTGCCCTATCCATGACTGTGAACTAACATTTTATGCCAGGCTCCCTCCTCTTGGGAAAGGGGGAGGAATGGAGTAAACTGGGCCATTTTTCAAAGCTCCTGAAAAGTGTTTGCCCCCATTTAAGCTTGGTACAGCAATATCAGGCAAGATGCTTCATATCAGCCTCCTAAGTGCTATGAAAAAAATAAATTAAAAAAAGCTCTGAGTACAGCTTAAACTTCTTTGGTTTCTGAGAATAAACAATACATATTTGCAAACCAAACATTTTCAGAAAAAAAACCCAAACCAAAACAAAACACAATAAGCAATATCTTAGCAGAAAACTGAGGAAGTTAAAGACCACCACAAAAAAAGTTGAAGAGGTTTCTTGCTATTTATAAATCAGCCTAATATGTCAAGAGGACATAAGACATTCTTCCCCTAAGAACATCTGGGATAGAACATGATCTGCCTGATCATCTTCTAATCAATTCCTAGTTCTGACAGAAATATCTCACCTTGTAATTAATGCTGCCATGAATATGGACTTGAGTGAGCATCTCAAAGTCCAGGAGGGGTTTCAGTGAGGCTTGGAATCGTGTCCCAAGATGGTTCTAATTTTATATTGCAAAATAAATATTTTCTTAGTATTAAGTCCTTGTATCAAGAATTTTCTCTTTTCCCCAAATGTGCCTACTAATTTGGATAGGGAACTCGAGATAAGGAGAAGGATGTACCCACAAGTGTGAAAGACTGGAATGCTGATGACTCAGACAATCCGGGTGCAAGCTGATGATGAATACATTAAGAAAACCCATGGCAAGCAAAAGATATGACTGATACCTCCTTTACAAAGACAGGGAGAGGTAAATCATGTAGAACAGCCCAGTGCTGTTTACTGCTCCTGTAAGAGGAAAGGGGAAACAAAAAGGCCAAGCATGTCAGCTGTGTGCTCTTTAAGTGCAGGTTCTTGGGTGACATGGAAACAGCAAAATTAGCTTGAGAGAGCTAAAAGATTGAGAAAAAACAATAAGCACAAAAACAGAACAAAAAAAATTCATGTCTTCTTCAATATTGATCTGAATAACTTCTCTACAGTCAGCTTCATTGAAATTATCTAACTGTATTTCAGAGATTTAAAGCTAAGCGGGTGTCAGACAACAGGTCTTCCTGGGTTTGTGTTTTTCAACATTATACAAAATCCGAACAAGTCACACCTGAAAGGTTGTAACCACACTCACAGGGACTTTAAATACATAAACACTTGTTCATCTTCTCTCTCTCTATTTGTTCTCTGGACCTTCAATCCGCAGTATTAAAATCTCATATGACTGACATGGTGCCTCTGGGGAGGTCTCATCCTCACCAGCATTCAGCAGCTCACTTTTACCTCACAGACTCACAGAATGAGAGCTGTTATCTTGCATCTCATTGAGATTTTCTTAATGAGTGCAGGTCCAATACCCTCACACTCATCCTCTCAAAGAGGTGCTGTAGTCCTGACGTATTTTTTATTTTATTGTCATGAAAGGGAAATGATCAGAAATTTTTAGCCCCTCTACAAAAGTTTTTCAAGACAATTAGCCTAAGAGAATACACACAAAAATCTGTGCAGGATTCGTTTTTCAGCTTTTTTTCTTTCTTTCTTTCTTTTTTTTTTTTTAAATATTCAATCAAATTTTCTATTTCAATACCTATTAGATTTTTACTTGAAACTAAGCATTAATAGGTTTGGACAGGAAAGCAAATTTGACTGTCAGCAGATTTCACATTAATACTTGTATTGGAAGAGAAGGGATGTAAAAATGTAATTTATCTGATCCAATGATATCAAATAGAATATTGGCCCGTCAATCACAGGCAGGCAATCTAAGTAATGCATCTACCACCAAATTTAATAACTTTTATGCTCATATAGTTTTCAGAACTATCATAGAGATCTGGCCCTAGGTCATAGCAGGTGCACTGCTCATGAATGTTTCTTAAAGCTACAGCTGACTGCACATGTTATTTAAAAGTGACATGTTTTTATCTGCAAAATGTATTTCAGTATCTCTGAAGGCAGCTGGATTTCCAAAGCAGCAATCTTCTGATGAACTTACTGCTCAACAGCTGCAAGTCTTATTACCCATAATTATTTCTCAAAATCCAAATCCCACACTGACGATAAATCTGTGTCATTCCAAATTTCCACTAGTTCAGGATTTAAATAGATACATTCATAGACTCATATTTCTGGCAAATACGAGTAACTATGCTTTGAAATACTAACAGCTGAGGCACGACAGAATCATGATTGTAGATTAAATCTGCCAACCCAGGCAGATATGTGGTTTTATTCCCAATTATACTTGCTATATTTAACACAACTGATAGTACCTCGTTTTAGTTTGTTTAAAAATAATTAGTCCTTTTTGTTGTTCTTTGGAATAATTGGTTAATCAACCAGAGAAATAAGGTATTTTGCAAGTAAGGAAAAGAGAAAATAAGGCACAGGTCAGCTGGCATCTTGATTAGGGGCTAGTGAAGAAAAACAGCCAACCAAGCTAAAATCACCCACACTGCAGCCAAGGCATCTATCTCAGAGGTGATGCTGGTACCACAGCTTAACCAGACCACAGAATCAGCAAACACTTGTGTGGTTTAGGCATCTTTAATAAAAAGCTCAACAGATTTAAGTGATCAGTTTAACTGTTTTTCACTGTTATTTGTAGGAAAAAAAGCCTCACTCCTGAGGTTATTAAAAAAGCCCCAAACAATAAACCCCAACCAAATACAAATAAACAAAGGGAGCAGAAGCTAAATAATTACCTTAGGAATGACAAAATATTTATTTTCATGTGCTTAGGAAAAAAAAACACCAAAATTTCCTGAAATTTTCTCCAAAACAAAAAGGCTGCTGCCCCTATAAAAGACACACATTTCTCCCTCTGAACCACCCACCAAACAGCAATAGTCTCCTTCTTTTAGGCAAATGGTCTGCAATTCTTTCCAAAAATAAAGATAGTTCTGCTTATAAACTTACAAAGACTAAGAGTACTTCAGATTACAGTGGTGAGTGTCCTGTCTGGCTCCTACACTCACCTTTGCAAATAAAAGGGTTATGTCAAGAAAGTCATAGAACACTAACTTCAAGTCAACCTTAATTGAAAGGAGCAAAGTAATATCCCTTGAGTTGTATAAAAAGTATATGTAATCAAGCTTTAAAGAAATATGAATTAAATCTAAAAATATCCTAAAGCATCACTAACAGTAATAGAAGAAAACACCCAAAGATTAGGATAAAATTATATTTTAATTTCTTTCAACACCTGAAGGACTACTTCTAAAGGAAAATCTTTCCCCAAAGAAAAAAAATGTGGTCTATTTAATGATTGGAAATAACTCCATTAAAATTGCTGATTTCTACATTATTTATTGAGAATAAACAACCATAACAGCTGCATAGTACTTTACAATTTTAAAGAATCCACACCAACCATGCAAACTGATGGTTTCCTGCACTGTGCTTGCTCTGTGCAGAGGGTGCAAGCAGTAGCAAATGGGACTCCTATAAACTGTGTACACACACTTCTTTCAAACACAAGTTGTAGCTTTTCCCAAGTGACAGAAACAAGAGCTGGCAACAACCACTGATGATCTGCAGCAATGAAGAGAAAAATATTTGCAGTGTGTTTTCCACCTGGGCGAGCACTTTGGCGACACGCGGTGCCGTGATACTGCTTCCAATTTATCTGTGCACAGCTCAGCAGTCAAACTGGATCTGCTTTTGCTTGTTGCAACAATGGAAACCTCAAGAAATGTTATTGTTTCTTTCTCCTCTGGCAGCCACAGGAGAATAGGTTCTCTCTCACCCACGAAAGGATGAAGTTTATAATCATGTGATCCAGTTCAGCGAGCCAGTTCTTGTGTGTTGTTGAAATGATGTTTAAAGGGGCTGCATGAAGCTTAAAACTAAATAATTCAGATTCTGTGGAGTATAACAAGGAGGCATATTATATAGATAGGGGGACTTTGAAGAAGTAACTAATGGAGAGTACTGAAACGCTGCATCCTTGCACCTGTCTCAGCAGTTCTGGCTTTGACCGGTTCTTAGTGACATCATATTTACGTTTTGGCTAAAAATAATGTGCTTTTCACAACCAATTTCCATGCCACGTTTTATCTTCTTGTAAAATTAAGATGAGGTGACAGCATCGTAAAAAAGAACAAAAAAAAAAAGGATTTTATAAAAAAATATTAACTGATACCTCATCAGGTATTGCAGTGAATCCCCATGCTGATTCAAGAAGACAAACAGAGGAAAGAAGCACTGGTAAACAGCAGGTTGCACCTTTTACCCAAAACTAATCAGCTCCAGGATATGAATTTTATGCCTGGATGCTAATATTTCCTTGATCTAGTTATGCTCATTTTTGGCAGACGAAGGAGGATATCCTAACTCTCAGTTTTCCAGATCTTTTCTCCTGAGACTTAAGTTCATCAGCATAAAATCTACAGATGCTAAGTGCTTAGCATCAGCCAAAGCAAACATATAAAGGCTCATGGCTGTGACACAAAACTACACAGCAAAAAGAGGTTGTTCAGGTTTTTGTTTGTTTGATTTTTTTTTTTTAAAGCACAAACTATGCTATTGAGAATTCAGGGAGAGAAAAATAGTCCTTTAAATCTAATCTGCCTACAGAGTCCATGCAACAGAAAGGGGGGAAAAAAAAAAAAGAGAAATGTCCAACACAGCAAAGCATTTGATTTAATACAGCCAATACATGGGAACTACCTTAGGAACTTAATAGGGTTCATCTGGCTTCTACTCCTACTCATTCCTTTAGGCCAGTCTGGAACCTCAGAGAGCCATCAAATAAGGCATCATCACCCACCTCCTGCAAATTTTGTTTTACACTACTCCCATTATTATCTCTACTACTCAGTATTTTTTGCTGTCCATATATATAATTTAAAATGGAAGGCAGCTTGTCAGAAACCCACAAACTGGATGTTATAAAAGATAGTCCTACCACCTCCTTTCACCCCAAAAGCAAATCATCCTTGTTTTCATCACGATTTCTTCTACCCTCTTGCTTTGACATTTAAGCACAGGTAAACAACCAAAGGGAACACAGAAGGAAGTTGTCAATGGGAAATCTATTTCTTTATGAAGATGCTTCAATTTTTGGCTTTTTATGGTGTCCAAGGATTTTTCTACATACTCAAAACTCCACAAATACCTTTTCGTGCCTCCCAGTGGCACAGCACCCAAAGCCTCTGCCACAAAGACCACCAGGCCCACCACTGCACAGCTCATCCCATGCTCTTCCACTGAAATGTTATTTTAACGTGGAAGTAGAGCTGTCCTGGTGACCTTCCTCTCCCTGGTGTAAAATCCTTCGTGTTTAAAGCTATTTGTCCTTGCAGAGCACCAGCTATTGAAAAAATACTGGTGAAATCAGGGATGTCAGGCTGATACTATTTAAGAAAGACTAAATGGGCACATTGCCATAAATTGAGTACATAAACTGTACTTGAGACAACTGCTGAGTCTAATTTGTAAAGTGTGCCTTTTCTAGCTCGGAGCTAGCCGGAAGAACTTTAAGATCAAATTATCTTCTTCAGTAAGTGAGCAAAATTCCACTGAAATAAACCGAGAAATAAGCTTACATAAGCACAAAAAAAAAAAAATCTGCCACAACAAGGATAATTTGAGAATGACATGGGAAGACTTGAAGTTCTGACACAAAACCCAAGATAAACTAGTTCAGCAAATTCATACCACAGAGAGAAAATTTCCTGGACACATCCGGAGAAACCGAGCCCTTACAGCTTTCAACGAATCATCTGCTGGTAGTATGGTATTTTTAAGCTATTTCTTAACATCACATTATGTTTTTGTACATGCATGAATATGCATCTGAATCTGTATGTAAGGAGTGGTTTTGATTTAAGCACGCACACAAATACACGCACAGCTATGCAGTCACACCACAGGAAGGGAATGCCTTGTACATAGAAGACTAAATTGATGCCCTGAGGTAGAATCACTCTTGTACATTCAAAAGAAAGTAACCACAATACACAAATGGTAACACAGCTTGTGGATGAACAGATCTGACATTATTCACAATTTTCTTTTTAGTCTCTGCAGACCTTTCCTGAGTTTGTGGAACTATGGGATAAAATACTACCTAGGTCCTTCAGCACTAAGAAAGCTGAGATCAGACAACACCCTCCAGAATACTTTCGGCAGCACCTGCTTGATGTTTCCCTTAAGAAACATCTATTAAAGTGAGCATGTTTTAAATTGTTTACAAGACAAATCATTTTAAAAAGGGGAACAATTTGAGCATTACTGTCATCGTTGTTCCAAACTTTTTCAGTTGTAAAAATTGAGAAATCAAATTCTGAAGAGCAGAAGATTCATTCCATGGGAAGGCTTAAACAGACAAACATGAAAAATAGGCAAAATTGTTGGGATGCCATTGGCAAAGCCACTTTTCAAGGCAGTGTAATGGAAACTGCATTTTTAAATTATAGCATAGCTATAAAATCAGCTTTCTTAAGATCAATATAGCACTTAAACAGCAACTAAACAAAATCAATTCAACTCACTCGAGTTATTATGCCTAAGACTAGTGACAAGTTGATTGATCTACTTAATCTTTCCTCCTCCAATAACATCTGCACCTAAATACAGATGAACAGTTTTTGAAAGAGTGGGGAAGAAATCTCCAGAACTCAGTAATTTAAAATATTTCAGGATGACAGAAAATTGGTGATTTGAGCCCAAAATAGCACAATTTCTACATTTAAAACTCAGTATGAGGTTGACTAGACACTGAGGGTGAACTACTTCCTAACACTTGAGTAATAGATAGTGAATTGCTGCAATGATTTCTCAGGAAGAGGTCAGTAATTTTCAAAGTGGGTTTTTTCCCACAGCACTGTATAATCAATGTTTTCACATTTTTATGGCAAACAATTTCCTAAGCAAGGACATATTAACCAGAAATACACAAGAATTTAGGCTGAACAAATTTGAACATTCCCATTAAGCAAGCCCTCTGAATTTATTTGCAAATATGCAAAAATATCTGTATTTGAAAATATCCCAGGCTTTCAGGATGAAATAGTTGCAAAATAGGTGAGAATCAATTATTTTTGCTGTTATGAAAAAAGCAGTTTCATGTGCTTCTAATTTCCTTTTGAACAACATGCTGAAGTCACATTACAGCTGAACAGCTTATATAGCTTATTTTTTTTGGAATTATCTTTCCAAATATGGCATTCATTTTGATCAAATTACAACTGGAGGATAATGAGTCTCAGGAGAGGACTATAATCTTTATAAAGTCACAGACTCGCAACCCTCAGTTGGAAAATGCCATATAAAGTTGACATTTTCCAGCTCCACCTCTTCTTGATTAAAATTCATAAGTACAAAACAACAGTGGTCTAGTTTAATATAAAACCTCTGAAGGGTAAAAAAAGTATTTCTGAAAAGTTCTTTCTGCTCCCCTTGACCTTAGAAAATTAATATGTGCATCCAGTAGCATGATCATACAAAGAAAAGGCAAACACTGCAAGACAGCACCCTTGAAATTTATGGGTGTTCTATATGGCATAGCATAATATGATCAGTTTTGCATATGTTTTTTTGCTCTAAATTGTTATGAATTTCATGGAAATCTAGTTATAACCATGTCCTTGCCAACTAATCTAGTAGTCTGATCTTCACAGTCTCTGGCGAGCTTTCAGCCCAGGACAGGAGCACTCCAGGTGCAATGTAACTTTATCAAGCAGATTTTTTTAAATTAATAAACCACGTGTAATTTTATGTCACATAGACCCTTATAAATTCTTATGTTACTTAAGTACTATGTGGTGTTATCAGAGGCAAAGAATATTCTAGCAGTGAGTTTGGATTACTTGAGCCCCTCAAAGGGAATCCCTCTTTTTTTGATGCTAAGAGGAAAACATCACTAATTGACAGAGTTATTTGTAATGATGAAATCAGCAGCTCATCTTCTCTTTCTTTATGAACCATAGACATTTTCTTATTAAATGCTCTTTCGTTATTTCATCTTAGCATAAACATCAGTAGTGCCTATTTTGAAGTATCAATTTCAACCCTAGTGGGTTTCCCACTAGGCAATTTTAACATTTAAAACCAAACTTTTCCACTTGTCTGACTCACATGAATAAATCAGATCAGCATTTTTCTTTTCCAGCTTGGCAAAAATTTACCGTAGCTCCAGGAGAAGATTTTCATTAATTATAAAATTTCATCTACGCCTCAAGTTCCCTGGAGCTTGGCTCTGAGCCACCTCACCCTTGAGATCTGAAATGCTGGAAAACACTGATTTGGATAACACTTAAGATTCACAAAACTCTCTGTGCAAGTTCAAAAGATCTAAGATTTTAATTAGGTTTCAGGCTGCCCCTGTTGCCTAGTGACGCTGCAGGAGATGTCCTTGAGAGCTGCATGTGCAAAGGAGAAAATACAGCTCTTTTTAAACTTTACTACTCAAGGTAATCTCTTATACTTCGTGTTTCGTTGGGTTTTTTTTGAAAGAAGATGTAGCAAAGGAACTACTTGGACCTTCTGTTTTTAAGCCTTTATTTCAACCCTACTGGTTACATATTTAGCTCAGCTCGTTAGAGCATGGTGCACAGGAAACAAAATGACAACTAATAACAAATAACAACTGAAAAAAACTAAGCTTTGGGGGCAAAGAAGTCTATTACACAGATTTGAGACTAGATGAATAAGAAGAAAAAAAAAAAAGAATTCCATTTTGGAATTTTGAACTTGATGAAGAGGGATGTCAGAAATAAGAATTTATTACTTTCCTGGGCAGCATGAGAAAAGACATCAGAATGGCTGATCACTAGTGAGCACTGCTATGATTTTCAACATTGCAGACTACAGACATATGATATTGGGAAAAATCCAAGCAGTCAAGTTTTCTAAACACTGTGGTTAAGTACCAGATAAAAAGAGAGCCCTAGTAAGTACAGATTTAACTTTTAATTTTTTGTCATTTTGTTAAGGATACATTTTACCTAAACATTCTCCTTCACTTTCTAGTTGTTCATGAATGTGAATCTTTAAACCCTGTGCCTAAATGTAAAAAAATGAATGAAGAATCAAAAAATACAGTGGTCCCTAGGAGAGTGGGGTCCAGACATAGCAGGTCCATTACATTCCCACAACTGATGCCCTGATTCTGGTTCTCACTCAACAGCCAAGTGAGAAAATCTGTCCTACTCTCTCATATCTACAAGGTCAGGAAAACAAAGCTTGTAAAAATAGAACTTATTCTAACATTCACTGCAGTTGCCACTGTATCACTACAAATATATCTCACTGACAATCGTGATGCAGTAGGATTTATTTTCTGAATGATCTCATATGCTGTTCCCTAAGAGCCATTTCCAACTGACTGAATTGCATTTCTACTCTTTCCTTATCATATTCAGCAAAAAAAATAAAAGGTCATAGGAGAATATTAAGCAAATTGTCTTTTAAAATAGGACTTTATTTTACTTCAAAAGAAGATGCAATCAATCAATAAACAATACTTAATTCAAAGCCCTTCAGAAGGGCTGCAGCTGCAGCTGCTCCTGCACCCTTTCTGCTCCTTCTCCCTTCCCTAGTGCCTCTGACTCTTGTGGAAGTTTCCTGAATTGTGGAACCAGTGCAGCACCCAAAGAAAGCACAGGATTTTACCCAGTTTTGTTCTCAAGGAGACAGGATTTTATACTTAGGGGAAAAAAGGTAGTTTTCTCTGCAGAGTATGAAGACTGAAGAACTATAATGTCCTCCTTTATAGAACAGAATCAGGATACAGTCTCAAAGCCTTACAATTTAATTTCTCCTTCACTAAGGAAGGTTTCTTGTTTCTTTTGTCCCCACCATAATTCAGTTGAATTCAATTGAGTTCATCCTGCAGGGCATGAAATTCCCAATCCATCAGGTGAGACTTTATCCTTTTCTAGTGCAGCTAAGCACAGAGAGATTGGAGAAAATTCTGGTATAGGATGATTTACTCAACACTAAAGCCATAACCACAATTTATATAAGAATAGAGCAGAAGTATTGTTTACAAGGTTGTGATTTAAAACTGTGCTTCTTAGGAAAAAAAACCAAACAAACCAGACATATATTACTTAGAGCTACAGCAGTTCGTAACTAATTTTCCATTCCTGCTTTTCTTTGTATTGCCTGTACTATTATACATCTTCTGTGTAATTCATGTTTTTCAAAGTCCTGTCACAGTCTAAATGGCAAAAGAATATACTGCCTTGTATAAAACGCTGCATCAACTTCATAAATACATGGGATTGTTGTAAGTCTATAAAGCTATTAACATACCTTAATGTAGGTATTCACAGAAAGATTATAAAATGCTTTGCCCAAATATGACAAGCCAGTCCTTATCTAATAAAACATAATTAAATGGTTTAAATAAGAGCAATTTTATACAGATTTATAAGTCTAATGTGAGACTGCTACAGTGTCCAGGTGAAAACCTGAATAACAGTTCCCTACTGCTCAGTAGAGAATAGGTAGCTTTTATAAGTGTACCATAGGAAACTAATAACAAAGAAAATGCACTACACACTTCAACGTGGAAAAAACCGATTCATTCAAGAAATTAATCCCTATACCAAAACAATCACTTCTGAATGTCAAACGAGAGCTGTGAAGACTGTAGTTTTTCTGACAGAAACAAGGGTTAACAGAGCATCCTGTTGCAGCTTTATTTATAGAGCACCTTTAGCATAATTTCCTGCATGGAGGTGAGTTTTTTGTTCTGTAGAAGGCCATCTCCAAAAGTCAAAATTTTCAAAGTGTTGGTTTTTTTTTTAATACCTGTTCTAATTTCCTCTACATTTTTGCCAAGCTTCTCAGCTCCACCTGTGCTTCTGCATTTCAAACTTTGTCAATAATAGAAGACTCTCAAAATAAGAAGCGTTACCTATTTACATGCCAACCCTTTATTAGGTTACTACATTAACACAATCCACACAATGTTACAGCTGGGACTTTGACAGATATTTTCTACTATTTGCAGGAAGTACTTAGAGACCTCTAAAAAAAGGGAGGATTTTTAGATACATTTGCTCTATCTGGCACTTTTTTCCTCCTCCATACCACGGACTATTTTTGTTGTCGACTTTTTTTTTCCCCCAAAGCCCTTGAACAGCCTGAAAATTGCCTTTCTGTGCAATGTCCTCTCCTCACACACCACAGCTGCTGCCTTCAGCTGGAATGTCATCTATTCATCCCTCCAAATGGCAAAGCTGAATGGCAGTAGGGCATGTACCAAAAGAACAGGACTAAAGAGGGAATGATTTTCACGGGAAGAGCCCGAGACTGCAGAATTCACAACTTGGCAATAAAAACTGAGGGTGAACACAGTATTTGAAAGGACAAGAGCAACTATTCCATTTTCATTTTCTGTCCCTATACATCTGTATGCAGGTAGCACTTTCAAAAGTTACATATAAAATGCTGTCAGTTACTTAAATATATGGCACATCCAATCTTACAAACCAGATTTTTAAAAGCCATGTGTATTCAGTGATTGGAGGCAGGACCTACATTATATATTTCCTCAAAATTATATATTTTAATTTCAGTCTAATTTCAGAAAAACTGGTATTGTTGCTTACTTTTAGGGAACCAGCAAACATGGTATAGAAGTTTGACAGAAAGCCATTAGTTAGGTATAGGTTTTGGGTCCTTTTCCACACTGTAACTGATGCTCAGGACTAAGCAATACTCTTAAATCAAATTTCTCTCAAGACAAGTTTACTTCACTGAGCCAAGAACAAAATGCTGGAGCTTCTGATTTCTAAGGCATGCTGGGACTATAAACATACATCTTTAATTACAATTACTACTCCTTTTTTCTCCTAAAAAAGGTGCAGAATAAACAGCAGCCATAATCTTTTCCTATAGCTCTTGGAACATCTTGCAAGATGACATTATTTAAAAAAAAGGGGAAAAAAAGGAAATAAGGAAATATTTCAAATAATTTGATTAAGTAAAAAAAAATTTGTAGGTTTTAGCAGACCCCTGTTTCTTGGAGGGGGTGGTGCATTTTGGTGGGTGTAGGGGCTGGTGTGGAAGAAAAAGGCCTTTCTCACCTCTCATACAATTTTGAAAACCTGGAAGTCCAAATCTTTATTGTTTTTTTTTTTCTTTTACTCCCTCATTTCCTCTTTGCTGCACATAATATGAAGTTTCTTTCCCTCGGTTATGTCTTTGTTATTATACTCTTCTTGATAGATTTAATCCTTTTATTCCCACATCAAATCTTAAAGATTTGTAGAATGTATTGGAAAGCCCTGGAGTTCCATTTAAAATATCTGGACATTAATTCATTGTTTCTCTAGGAAAGAGTGTGGCCTTTTTCTTCTCCCAGTAAAATATCCCCAGATTTTGGTGGTTTTTTTTAATTTAATAACTAAAAAAGATGAGTGATACAAATCAGATGGATGCTTCATGTGTTCTATTTCCCATTTAAACAAGCATTTAAATTTTAGTAATTTCTTTACCTCTAAAATTAATTACAGTTTTTCACTATGCTATTTCTTTTTTTTTTTTAATTTTGTTAAGCTTTTATCACAGATGCCCCAAATAATATTTATGCAGGACTCCACTAACTATTTCTCCAGTGACTCACAAAATTACTGTCCATCTTCTCTGCTGTTTTGTAGTCAAAGTACTTCCCTAAAAACTCAGACAAATATCCCAACCCAGTGTGCCAGGAGACACATGTTAAAAGCACACTTTAAATATTTATGATCTTACAGATGTCACACCATTCAGTTTACATTTCTACTTAAAAGCAAAATTTTATATTTTTACAGTTCTTATATCAAAAGGCTTGTACTTTATTTTTACACAGTTTTATACATTTTCCCTTTGTTTATCTAGTTTTGAGGTCTTTTCAAGATATTAAAGAGGAGTAATGATCTTTTTCATTCTTCCTACAGCCCAGAGACCCCAACCAGACTGAAGCATTTAGCACCAGACATCTCCAGTGTGACTGATAAAAGGTCAGTTCAATGACTGCAGCCAGCCCTACAGCCCCCAAGAAAAAACATTATTCTGATTTTTTCCCCAAGGGTTTCCTTGGGCTGGGTTCAAGAGGAACTAATGTTTGCAACTGCTAAAGAAGTGCAATAACAGGTGCTACTGTGACAGAAGAGTAAACCACACAGAAATCTATCACACAAACATTCAGTCTCCTGAAAGGGAGATAAATAAATAAGAGATGGAGTAGAAATAAAGAGATGTATAAATAAGGGGAACAAACAGTAGAAAACAGTCAAATGATCAACAAAAAAATACAAAGTGCCTAGGAGGTCCTAAAAAATGCCATATAAGAAGCTCATAAAACCTTGGTTGACTCTATAACAAACTAAGAAGGGAAAAACTCAGAATATAGAAAAACTTGCTGAAAGGAAGAGAAGAGAAAACAGCATAAAAAAAAAAAATCACACTGTAAAGTGAGAGGGAATTTTATAGTGTAAAAAGTTTTGGAGGTATCCAACATCAAAGACAGATTTAGAGATACTAATGGACAGCAGGTTCATAAAAACACACTGTGGAAGGAATGTTGAGCATTCTTATTTTCCCTTTTTTTTTTTTTTTAGGCAGTGCTAGAGATGTTCAGTCACTCTGCAAATGCAATAACAGGCAAGATTTTATTATGAGTGGTCAACAGGACAAGATTTATGTGATTTATTAGAATTAACAGGCTCAGCTTCAAAGCATCCAGTGACCACAGGTGGGAAAAGAGATCAAGGTTGTGGGTGTAGATGAAGACAACTGAGAACATGAGCAACTGAGAGAGACATTTCCTCTTGTTGTGGTTTGGGAATAATAATTAGGAATAATACTCCCCAATTCAGTCCTGTCCTGGTTGAAACTAGGACACCTTTGTGACTTAAAAAGTAATGTGCACATTTTTGAGATTGACTGTATTTATACAGAGAGATATGTAAGAGAACAAGAATAAAGTAAAAAAAAACATCTTCAAGAGCAAAGAACTTTGCAAAATAAAGCAACAGAAAGTGTAACTGCACCCTGCAAGTTGTTTGCAGAGAAAAAGATAAGGAGGAAAAGAAATCTGATGCTGCTCAAATGTTTTATGTTTCTATTCCAAGATCAAATTTCAAAATGAATTTAGTTTAATAGCAATAAAAATTAAATCAAACACGTTTTGCATTTTATCTGGAATTTTGGGATCAATCAGGGATTAAAATTCATGGCATAAAAAGCTTGAGAAAACAGTTTAGAAATGTGAGGGGAACATTTTATTAAGAATCTCAGTTCTGAGCTTGTATTTCCTTTCTCCTCCACCTGCTGTTTCTTTTTAAAGATGGTAATAACAATGTGAACAAAGTTTCACTGTGTGTCAATAATCTACAGAACTAAGTTTCTCTTCTGAAAAAGCAGCAGAAGTTACAGAGGTGTACTATCGAACCAAGCAAGGAGTCAACAGTTACATTAAATAAAATATTATTTCTAAATGCACACAGCTGTTTTTGCCTTTCTGTTTGTAGAAATTCACTGGTGCTTTGTCTGTCTACTACAAGAACATGTGTTTTATTTATTGAATATATTTATTTATTTAGAATTGAAGCCAAACCACAGTGACTTTCAATATGAGGTCTGAGCAGAGATGACAATCAAATGTTCCTCTTACCTCGTTTTGGAGGTCCCGGATCATTCTGCTCTTCCTCTCCATTTCAGTCTTCAAAAAGTTAATCTGCAAGTTTAAAGAAATGTTGAGTGTGAGTTGTTGAGATGTCCAAAAAAAATTTTGGTTATATCCCAAATTGGTATAGGCCACAGTTAAGCATTTGCCAAATCTACAAACATTTAGCATATTTACTAGAAAATGTATAATCCAAAGAAGAAAATGGTTGTACATAAATGGTACCAGTAATGTGGTGCTTATCTTTCACAAGGAACTTCAGTGTGATCTTCAGAGAACTAAGGAGTTTTACAACAATATTAACTCATTCTATAACATCAATTTTTTTTCTACCCTCTAAGAACATATCTATCATAGCAGGTTTCTAACACAGTTATTTGATTTGAAGGCTACAGGGCTGATCCTAATGAGACAAATAACTTGACTCTGATCAGACTCTCCTGTGGGATCAAGTGCATTGTATGTAAAATCAATCACATGTGGTCTTTAGTTCCTAATTAGGTCAATGACTCACCTTGGAAAGTAGAATTCTAATCTTTGGTTTAAGACTGAATTTGATCAAAAACAGTTTAAAACACTGTTTTCAGAAATCAGTCTTTCAGGATCAAGCTTTCCTTGCGGCTTATGGAATACAATGGGGGAAAGGAGAATGTAATGATAACAACTAGGATTAAAAGAGCACACTCTGGTCACTTTGAAATAGGATATTCTTGGATACCTCAAGTAGCAAAAGACCCATCCCTATTTACCCAATGCCCCATGCTGTGTTCTCTCCCTGTTGATACAAAACTGTATCCAAGTTTGAGGGAAACAACAATTATTCTGACATTGAGACAGACATGCAAAGAAAAACAAAACCCCTCTAAGAAAAAATGTTTAGCCTGGAGAGACATTGACCCAAAGATTCAGGGTTTGGATGTCCTGTAGGTTAAAAAATGACACTGAATCTACATGTTACAACAGCTGTTCTTAGAATCACGTCCAAACTCAAGCAGACACGTCAATAATTTGAAAAATGTCCCTGAACTTGATATCACTCTCACTTGATATCAAAAGGGAAGTCAGAGAATGCTGTCATCACTTAAGACAGAAATGTAGGTAGGGAGCCCATGAGACTAGTGCCACCTGCCATGTGTAAATAGACAAAAGTTGGGAAGAGCTTGTGAAAGAAATACCAACTCCACATCCAGCTACCACTGAGGATGATGCTTTATCAGAGGAGAAACATATTCAGCACCTGCCTGGCAAGGACAAAATTATTGAAATTTAGTCCATATATACTAGATAATAAATATGAAGATTTTGCACGACAAAAAATAAAGGTCACAACCAAAATGTGAGATCAAGATGAACGGGGAGAAATATAAAATAGGTATTTGCATGCTTATTTTGTTTTTTTTTCAGCTGTTCAAAAGTATTGCCAGCTACCATTAAATACTGACAAAAATAATATACTGACCTCCATTAAAGAGTGTTCCCTTTCTTAGACCTAGTGCTCAGGAGAATATTAATATGCCTTCAAAGCACTTCACTTCTTACTATGAATATAGATGAAATAATTAAAGAGATTTGATACCAAAATTATTATCTCAGAGAGATAATTAGAGACAATTAGGACAATCCAGTATTACTAATTTAACAGCAATATATGTTGTTTAAATCAGTATTTTTCTTGATTACTATGCTCATACACATGCATCTTATGACACTGACATGGACATCCTACAGAGTTTAAGCTTACCTGAATAATTAGAAGGTATTTTTAAAACATTAAAAAAAATTAATTTCAGGATTAACTAAGAACTCATTCATTTTTGCATTCATATTATAACAGCATTTTTAAAGGTTCCCTAAATCTCTGACAACTTGAAAACCACTCAGTAACAAAGTAGAGCTTTGGAGAGTTACACAGGAGGAATTTATATGACTTGTCTGCTGGAGCCAATACAGAGATAATCTAATCTGTCCATTTAAGTGTACCTATGTGTATAATTCCATGTTTTAAGGCAGATCAGTCTGTGTCAGACCATTTGCATGATGCTTTTATTCAGCCTCAAGGACAAGGCATAACACCATCTTCCAGAAGGGATGTAAGAATTCTGGTTCCAGTCGCTGAATCCTGATAGCTCAACAAACAAGAACAGACATTTACACCCAGCCCTAAATTAAGAGGGACAAAACCTAAATAACTGAACAAGGAAACTTCCTTACATTTCTTCCTCCTTTCTGCCCACGCTTTGTTCTTGTTTGACATTCAGCACTTTTCACACATTGTCTGCCTTTAATTGCTGTAATTATGAAAATACACAATGAAAATACGTTGTTCTAAGGCTAAACTCTTCAATACTGAGCAAGGACACTGCTTTCATATCCTGGGGACAGACACCCAAGATACTCAGGGTTTTGTGTGTTTCAGAATTCATCATACTTTTAAAAGCAGAGCTAAATAGGTTTTTTTACCTATTTCTTAGCTGAATGTAACTTTTAACCTTCAAGTTACAGTTTGTTTAGTAAAAGAGAATTTTGTCAAAGAAACATTTAGAACTTTGGGAACTTAAAGTCATAAAAACTTTTACTAAACAAAATAAATATTTTTGAAGTTAAAAGAACACCTGATCTTTTTATTAAAAATCTCACAGGCGTGAGGATAACACTGAATTAAATTCCCCATATCCTGTTAGTCTTTTATTACTGAAAATACCCTCCTGATATCAAAATAACCATATTTTGTGTGGTTTCTTTTTATAAGTCATGCATAATGTGCTACTTAATTCTCATTTGTCATAATGAACGCTGAGCAACTGGGAAAAAGGAAATTACACAGACCTATTTTCTCCTTTACTTTGACAGACAGTACTGTAATTGTGTTGTCAAATAATTCCATCAACATATCTTCTTAAAAATTGCTAGCCTGATCTAAAATATTTAAAAGATAGATTAAGCTTACTCTAGACAAACTATTTTTGAGTGTTTCCGTGTTTCATTGCTTATTTGCTCCCACATCCAGAGCTACCCAGCTCTTTTTATAAACTTTAACTGCAGTTAATGGGAAATAACCTTGCAAACTTGTTAAAAATATACCTGTTTCTTAGCATGGGGGCAGTTAGCATGAAGTACAGCAAAGCAAAGAGCCCTTCTCCAAGAAGATCTGAGAGCCTTTTAACCTGATGAAGAAATACAGAATCCCTACCTATTCTATTTGTTCAAATTCACAGAAAGAAAACCCCAAACAAAATGAAACACTTTCAAGTCACATGTGCCATTTGCTCTGTGCCTTTTTGTTAAGAAAAGTGAAAATTAGTCCGTGGTCTCTGCTGCTGTTTCTGGTTCCACTTCACATTTAGAGATAATAGCTTGACATTATTAATATCTTCTTTCACTGTACAAAAACTTATTATAAATGGCTCAGGTATTTGATGTTAAGTGCAGCACAAAAAGCTCAGTTAACCTTTATTGATTGTTAAAGAGGACAAGAACATTGATAACTCCCCTTCTGATTAATCATTTGTGCAAGGATAGTGAAGAGCCTCACCATGTATTGCACAAGAAGACATGAATGTAAAGTCTAAGGTATTGCTGTGCTGACTCTTTTGTTCTCTTGGTTTGGTCAGAGTCCTTGAATAATTTCCATGTTACTTTTCAGGTAATTTGACTTAATTCCTGTAATTTCTTACTTACACTTCTACCTTTAGCTAATAAAGGACACCTTCAGGCAGGTGTCCCCTGTTGAATACGTTCAGCCAATTAACATACATGCAGTAAGCACTGCACTATGGTAAGTGCAGAAAAGAAATATGTGTTTCCACCCTTCCCTCTCC
Organism: Pachyramphus minor; assembly: GCA_013397135.1. Lineage (NCBI taxonomy): Eukaryota > Metazoa > Chordata > Aves > Passeriformes > Tyrannidae > Pachyramphus > Pachyramphus minor. The sequence continues at coordinate 69,853 of VYXB01006627.1, forward strand.
CACTAGTGTTTCATTAGTCTTTGAGAAATGTAATTCTACTCTTATTGACTCTGATGAAAATTGAGATTTACTTCACCAAATCCTATAGAATAGGATGTCCTCAAATTAGACTAGAATAAAGTCTCACTATTCTTTAAGCTAGAATTAAATTCAAGCTCCTATCCTCTAGCTAATCTTGCCTCAAAATACCCAGACCTTCTTCCATAGATTTCACACTGCTTTCAGAGAAATGTGAAACACATGGAAAAGGCAGGTATGAAGTAACCTTGTGTGTCAGCAGTAATCTCTATTTCCATTTCTACTGCAGTTTTCATGTGAGGATCCTGATGTGTTTTTTGAATATTCATTCAGTCTCTCTGTATCGTCAAGTTTCATTATGTACATTGTACCCCGAGGCATAAAGAAGTAAATATCACAAACCAAGGACACAGTCCTGCTTTCCTTAGAATTAGCAGCAAGTTTAATGTGCTGTTAGTGGCAAGCATTGGAATAGAGCTTGAGAATTCAGCCTCTCTAACCATCTGCCAACACTCCAAGCCAAGTTCTGTTATAAACTCAGGAGTTTTTTTCTGGTTTCTGCACTAGGTGGTATTTTGCTCACAGTTAAGGGTAGATTTTGTTTTGTGGACAACAAATCCTGAGCTCTTCCCAAAGTTAGGGAAGGGACTGAATTTACACAAGGCCGTGTTGCTCAAATTAAAAGAAGTGTTATATCACAAAAACAAACAGAGCAAGTAATCCATTCACTATATCTGAGATTTATGTAACCCACAGCTGAATTAGTCTTGAATATCAAAATCTAATACAGAGATTAAGTAATGAAATACATATTCCACCTTTCATTTGTAGGACTAGAATTCATTGTGCTTTTAAGGTCAGTGGGAATATGTTCATGCACCTGAAAAACGAACAGCTTTCAACCAGCATGTTCTGAGTACTTATCAGAGACAACTAGAGACTTATTTTTTCTTATTTCAGGACCATACTGGAAGAGGTGATACATGGATATATGCTGCCCTGGCTATTGAGAAAGACCCCCAAAATATATTACCCTTCCCAAGCTCAATGCAGCTTTCAGATTACTTCTCTCTGCCCCTCAAGAAGAAAAGAGTTCTCTTTTTTCCTCTAAAAAAAATTACAAGTACCAAAAATTCACTAATTATACATGTGGGACACAAGATCAAGTAAAACAGTATCTTTACACTCTTGAGCAACAAAGGTAAAAAAAATGTGTTTTCAAAAATCACATTAACTGAAAGAAACTTGCAAAAGGAATAGTTTGATTTAAAATCTATGCTATTTCTAATAATCTAAAACATGCACTGTCACATCTTGTTCACCAAGGGCATAAAGCCATGTACAAATCGCATCATTGTAGATATTCATTAAATTTAATAATTACTTTAAAACCACTGTCTTGGAGGAATCTTGTTTTGTGAACCAGGAAGACGCCGGGGTCTTAGTAAATAAATAAGTTTGTAAATAAATAAGTAGATCTTAATAAATAAATCATCCCATATGAAACCAAAAATAGATTTATAAACCCTTCTGGCAGCTTGTTTGCAAGTATAGAGTTCAAATCACAGAACACTTAAGGTCTGAAGGAACCTCTAGGGATTGTCTAGTCAACTTATGCTCAGAGTGTCCATGTTATAGGAATATTATTAACCAACACAGGAAACATTTCCTTTTTACACCTTAGCAAGCATGATTCTACTTTTTTTTTTTTTCTGCAATAGCAAAATGTGGCAATTTATGCTCCAAAACACTACATTTATACACAATAAAAATTGAATCAGTTGTACAGTTTATCTAGAAACGGAATTTCAATAAATCATGAAATCTTAATGGGTCTTAGTGGTACCTTCCTACACTGATAATTAGTTTTACTATGGTCAAAACCAGACACTCTGCTATCCATTTGGTTGCTGAAAATCCGTAGTGACTCAAAAAAAGTCAGTGGATGTACAACAGTGTGCATTGGTAGGGATGAGATATGAAGGTCCATCCTCTCACCAGGGCAGAGGCCCAAGTCTCCAGACCACCAGACCCCAAAAACTTACACACCTCCCTAAATGCCACAGGAATTAGGGAAGATGGGAATCTCAGCCCTTTTGAACACACCAACTTTTTTTCAGCTCCTTTCTTCTGAAGCTGGCAGAGTACTAACACATATGTGAAATCCATTTATCTTTTTTACATAAAAAATTATTTGAGCTAATAACACATTCCCAAGGCAAGATTGAGGAAAAAAAACCAGAAGAAAATGAAAAATAATAAGGAAAGAACAGGGAATCACTCACGGTGGCCTGCTGCTTCTCTGCTTTCTCAGTTGCCTCTTTAAGCTGCTTTTGAAAGGCTTCCTGGAGAGATTTCATTTCTTCCCTGGTTTGTTGAAAACACACAAAAACACAAACTTCAACACAAGTGTCCACCAGGAAATAATTCTCCAGATTCGAGAAAGGGCACCTTTGATTATTCAGAGTAACAGACAGATGTGCTTTGTCTATGAGTCTTCCAAATAAAATCATAATGACCCCATGAACTATAGTGCAAATACAAGACAAAAATTAGCTATGAAGTTGGCCACTGTTATATCTGCTGAACACATCTGCCTGCTGTGCACAACATCTGTCAGTGTGTAATTTCTAGCAGAAAAGGATTGGCACCAAAAAAGTGAGGAAAGTGGACTACTCAAAATGCATTAACATGGAGCCATACTATTATCAATGAGAACCAGTTTATACCTGCTTTGAAATAAATAAATGAATCATGCTCTGAGAAAATTCAGCCTTCAATTTGCACTTTTTAGAGACAAGCAACACAAAATTCAGTAGAAGATTCTGGCATACAAGTCAAAAAAAAACCCCCAAAAAACAAAACCAGGATAATTACTTGGATTGGGTTTTGTTTGAAACAAAAAAACCCTTTGCATTATCGATGCAGAGAATTTCTCCAAATTGCAAGAATTTTCTACCCACAGCACATGACACATTTTGGATCTTTGGGGCAAAGTAGTAGAGCAACATATTTCAAAACAGCTGCAGAGCTTTCTCATGGCTGTTGCTCGCATGGATAAACTTTCAGCAAAGATCAACACAAAACTGGGTTTACACACAGATAAAAATTTAGCCCAGTGAAAACTAAGCTGGAATGGAAACCAGCTAGTTTATATAAGAACAAAACTTGTTAGCTGCTGGATCATCTTTCTTGCTAGCTGACAACCCTACTACTTTCAGCCATTTTGGCAATGCTAACACAGAGCAGATTTAATTGAAAAGTAATTGAGCAGCATGAAACCAATACTCCATTAGCACTAACAGATGCCATGATTTCTAAGCGCTGATGATGCACAGAAGTAATAAAACTTGGGGCATTACAGGAAGTGACCAAGTTTTACTTGCAGCTTGGGAAGCATTGAGGAACTTAGACAGAAGGAATTTTTAAAAAAATCTAATTTTAAATCAGCACAATAGAATTTACTGACACGAGCTGAGGATTCTAGCACTCTAAACTTTACAGTATCATCATTGTAGAGCATAATCAAAGTAGTGCTTACACCAAATGCAGCTCACGTTTGTCCAAAGAAAGATCATAAGATTAACACCAGGCTGCATTTTGAATTTTGGTTTCAACAATAAATAAATCTAAGCATAACACTGTGCTCACCATTCTCGATTTACTGCAGATGAAACACAGCCTGAGGCTCCTGGAAAATAAACTGTGACCCCTCCTTAGTGAAATTCTATGAGGAGGATTCCTTGGTACAATTTTTAACATCTGCTTCATACACTGAACTTCTATACTTCCCTGGAAATGAAATCCAGTAAGTCTGTAAATAGCTGGCACGAGCAGTAGCTCCAAGGCATTTCCTTGTATTATCCTGTTTATTTTATTATTGCTGCCATTTATTTTCTGAAGGAGGGGGGTGGGCTGCTCAGCAGCAGGTTGCACTGATGTAGTCTCTGTCTCTGGGAACTGCTTTTGTGCAGGATACTCAGTGGCTGGAGCCCTGAGAAGCAGAAGTCAACAAGTATTTTTGGGTGGACCTTGAGAGACTGTAAGTGGTGATTTCAGGGAGAGATTTGGGAGCATACTTGTAATGTGTAGTAAAATTTTCTCTTAGCAGACTCAGTTTTCCCCTCTGCAATGAAGATCTGTTTACTAAGCAGGCCCATTAATACTTTTAATCAATTCATCCTTCTATTTCGTAAAATAGAGTTGCTCAACAGTCAAACCACCACAAAAGCAGTTCCATGTATGATGAAGGATGGAGTCTGTGCCAAGGGCAGATGAGATGTTCACCTTAAGCTACACCCAAGACACCTGAGTGTTTAAATAGGACATTAGCTGAAGCCTTGCCTTTATCATTTAATACATTTTCTGGAATACCTGAAAGATCCTTATGTATTTGACCCTTCTCTATCACAGTAAAAATAAGAACTTCTATTGGTATTGTATTGTGGATCTTATATGTTGTGTATTGAAGACTTGAAGGTCATTTTCTCACTCAGCTTCTCTATAACAATGCAGTTTCATATGTGGTTTTGTTAAATATAATATCAACAATAATATGGCCATGGAAATTAATTATTGCATTTCTAACAATGAAAGAAGTATGATACTAATAAATTTTCTTACTATGTATTTTTACAAAGGAAAAATACGAAGTATGGATGCATTCATTATATACTATTTTTTCAGCAAAAAGCAGTCACCATATTAGTTTTCTTGTTATTAAAATTGTATTGATGTTGTTATTTGCTGGTCAGAATTCCAAGAACTAAGAGACCAGAATGATGAGATTTACTTGCAATGAAGCAGTAGGAAATCTGAGATTAAGGACTAGGCTGAGAACCTGCATTTCCAGCCATGAAAACTCATTGTTTTTTAAGTACTCAATGAACAATTTCAAGCGAATACTTCTCTCTCCTCCTAACTCCCTTCCTCATGGATCATCCAGTGCAAGTATTCCTGTGTTTGCACGATGACTAGTGATTTGGAGTGTCTACATGCATGAACATTTAATGAAGAGGCCTGAGTAAATATATAAATATATATGTATCACCATCTCTAAATTCAGAGGTTGAGATATTTTAACTATTTAATTTTCTAAAAAGTCTGATTTTGTTTTTTAAGGAAACTTTCATGACTAAATCTTCCTGAGAAATTCAAAATGCCTTCCCTTAGCAGATCTCTCTCTACAGCATTTTAGTATCTTTTCCTAACTTATGTCCAGTATCAGCAAATCCATCATTTGTTTCAAAAAGAGCATTCCCTGCTTTTCTTTCACTGTTGCAATCAGCAGACTCTGGAATACAGTAGTGTTTATCTATAAAGTAGAAGGAAAGGTGAAATTTGAAGAGAAGGAAGGAGGTGAGGGTCTTACCTTTGCTTTATTCCCAGTTCTAGAAGCTTCTGTACATCACTTTTGGTTGATGCTTCATCATTTTTCAGAGACTGATAGCAATGAAAAAACTCTATTACCAAAGAGACTTTTAATTATTCATCCTTGAAATTACTAATTTGGCCCCTGTTAATAAATTGCCACTTATGAAAAATGGAGGAGTAGACTGACTTTTTTTACTGTAACTCAAGCACAGCTAAGTATACACAGCTGTTTTTCAAATAATTAAGGAGGGTTAATCAAATAAGTACATTTAGAAACAGAAAAATTACTAAAAGCATTAGTATTGTGTGAAAAAGGTCAGTGTGTATATATAGAAGAAAATACTACAGCTCATATCTGGATGTCTGCAGTGTTGAGTCTAAAACATCTCACAGTGTAATTTTTTTGAATAACACTTTCAACTGTGCTGCACTCTAAAAGAACTTTGCTTCAAGGAGAAGCCCATTTCCCTAAAAGGTAAGAAGAAAAACCTTACAATAATGAAGAGTGATAAAGCACTCCAAGAAACATTAATTAAAACCAGAGAAGCCTGGAATATAAGACAATATAACATATTAATATAATACAGCACTGTACTGATACACAGCACTGGTATTCTCCTGTGAATAGATATAGTGCTTCTCCTCCTTTTATTTTTCCCATCTAGCTTTCATAAACATGGAGATAAAAATGTGGGAGATGAGTAGACAAAGGGAGGGCCCAACTCATTAGGATTAAATTTTCCCAGTGGAAACACTGGGTTTATGTCAAGTACAAAATCAACAAAATCAACAAAATCAACAAAATAATAACTATTCACATATTTAATGTTTAAAACCAACAAACCAGAAACACACTTTTTTTTGTAATTAATAGATACCATTAAGAAAATATTGAGGTAAGTAATTCTATAAAAATCGAGAGAGAACCTAACCTGAAGGTTTACTTTAATTCCCTGAAGTTCTCTAGAAGTCTTTAACAGCTGGTGAAGCACGTTACTCCTTTCCTTAAAGACTTCTTTCAGTTGTCTTTCCAGTTCTTCATAGCCCTGTCTAACACAGAAAATAGAAACACAACATTATCTCAAAGCATTAGTCAATGCATCTGAAAACAGCCTCAGTTCACCCAAATTTAACTAATTCCAATGCCGTTTATAGATTTCAAATTAGACTGTGTCCCAGTGTTCACCTGTATAACTTGATTTCTCCTAACATGGATAAATCAGTGTTTTATATGTCAAAATGATGTGCTGCTTCTGAAGGTGCAAATCATCAAACACTGCAAATGATGTTTTGTGTGTGATGAGCAGGAGACAGAAAGGATGTGTTTAGCCTGAGGGATGGCACACAGTGTGAGACTTTTCCTACTTTAAAAGACATACCAGGTAAGAAACACAGAAAAACTACTTATTAATTAATGAACAAGTCAAAATATTCTATCTGTTTCAAAGTGGTAATTTTTACTTGGAATGCAATCGTAGATTTTGAAGTTTTTTAATAAAATCCACGATGAAATAAATCCAATTCATATTGCTTTACACTGATTGAAATACAAACCCCACTCTCACATTCTGTTTCAGAAAAAAAAAGGCAAACATTACAGTTAATGCTAAAGCAACATACTTTTTTATTAAAATTTATGTTTTGAGGAAAATTGAAACATCTATTCCTATCACAACTTGATTTTACTTTTTTTCCTTCTTGCAATACCTCTGCTCCTAAAAAGGGGGTAAAAGAATCTGAGATTTGCAGCACATCATTAGTATTTCATCATGAGATTCAAGACCTTGAAATTAAGCAGGAATCTTAACACTAATGGATTTTGAATACACACTTTAGCAAAGAAACTCAGAAAAGCAAATTAAATTTGCTAACATTAGTACTATCTACTTCCAAAATAGATAGCTCACAAAATATCTATGATATTCATGAAAAAAGAAAATTTTCTATATTAAATGATACTATAAACAAATGGAAGAGATTATAGTGAATAAAACATCATCAACAGAAGACATTCAGTAGAGAATCTTAACATTTTATTGAAGTTTCAGTAATAATTACGTTCAGCTCTGACAGAATGTTAGAAAATTAGAAAGCATATAGTTCTTTGAGTCTGCACTTCTAATGAAACCATTTCTGCTTGCTGCTGCACAATAAGAACTGAGGTGTTTTGGTTTGCAACAAAACACTCAACACAATTCAGCACAATTGTTGAATTTTACAGTAAAAACCGTCTTTTGGAGGGAAGTTGAAATGAAAAAGAGGTGAGAGATTACACACACACGTGAAAATTAGGTTTTCCCAGAATGGCAAAATAAAAACTACAATATTTCTAATACATTCCATAGCTGGTAGACAAAAAGCTCAGCAGTAAAATAGTTCCCTTGAGAAGTTTTGCTTTTTCTTTCGGGATGTGGATGAATGCTACTTCAAGAATCGGTGGTTTCATTTGCCAGTGAACAGATGCCAAGAAGGAATTTCCTCCTGCTGAAATGATCAAGTAGTTTCAATATGGTCATCACTTTTAATACCTTTTAAGCAACACAAAATGTACATTAGTCTTGATGGACTCCTTGTGCTGTTGATATGTCAGGCTTTTGATTAAAATCAAACAGAGCATTTTAATAAAAGATTAAGTGCTGCTGGTAACGTTGTGTTTCAACCATCATTTTGAAGTACCCTCTCCCCAGATTCCAGCTGAGCTCGAGTGTTTAATGGTCATCTGCCTGTCCCAAGCTGCCAGCTTTGCTGCCCCATGGGTATTCAGTTGGCACAGGATTCACTCTATTGCCTGATAAACAGCAATCTGCATAAACCAGGGCATTTCCAGAATTTTAAAATTAAACTTAATATAAACCATGCATGCTTGTTTTCTTTTATGACATGCTATGCAGAGAGGTAGAGACAAAAAGCCAACAATCAACTTACCACAGTGAGCCACAAACAAAACCAAACCCTCAGAACTATTTCTAAGGACTTAAAAGAGCACAGTGGCCTGTCTCAAACGCTGTCAAAGACACAGAAGGAACAGGTTAGGGTGGGGATCTCTTTCCTCTCCACTATCTATTCTTGTCCTTTCTATTTCTTTCTTTTCCTTAGATGTTTTCTTAAGTGAAAGCTTATATTTTTATATTATTATATTACTATAGATAGTAATAAACAAAATGCAACCAAAATATACATATATATATATGTATATATATATACATATATAAACACACCTACTAGTCATCCAGTGTCTAATTCTTTCTAATCTGCCCCAAGAGAGTTTTAATTCTGGGCAATATTATCTCTGATAATCAAGCTCTGACACTGCACTGTGTCCAAGAACAGTGCCCATATATTTGTACAGTGAAATTCAACCCTGCCCCATGTGGTAATTTAAACCAAAAAAGTGCAATTCAAGTGTAAATTTGCAAATGCAGCAGTCTAATCATGAATCACTTTTATTATTCAAGAGCTCTCACATTCTCCACAAAACTGAACATATCTTCACTTTTACACTTGATATTAACAGGATTCTCAGAACTGGGTTTAGGGAAAGATGTATGGTCACTTGGTATTTCTTATTCTCCCTTCTTTGATTATAAATAACCAAATTTTAGTCTCACATGTATTTGATAAGCATTTGATAAGTTCCAGCCATGGCACTTTTCCACATCGGCACACCCATGCTCTGCAGCTGAGTTATTATATGAAAAGCATAACATATTTTCTGAAGCTAATGTTAGATTAATAAAAATATAAATATTTTCACCTTTTATTTAATCTTTAACAACACAAAACATGTAAGCACAAACACAGAAATTTTGTCATGATGAGTACAAGCACACTCCTCTAATTAACGAAAGAAACTTTTTTGTCTAATTAACAACAAATGTGAGATGGAAAGCAATTGAAGCGGACATTAGAAGACCTAATCAGAGAAATTCCACTGAAGTCAGAGGAAATTTAAAATGAAAGGACACCTCATCTATATCTAGGTACCTGTCAGAATGAAACACATGGGTCTTTAAGGACGATGGCAGCACCCCTGACTCCACTGTGAAATTATACATGTATCAGATTTGTTCTCTGAACATTTTGTTACACCAGTTCACACCTTGCTGCAGAACCAAGTGTCATTGTCAATATATCCACCTGGGCTTAAAATGAATATTTATCATTTCAGCACATGAAAGTGCTTTTTTTAAATGTTCATTATGAAAGAGAACAATTTAGCAACACTCCACATGTTACAGTTTTCTGTAGTACTCTGATTCTAAGTTGTTTCGCTTTTACTGTCAGATTGTTAATGTAGTGCCAGGGTAAATTTCAATATAATCTCTTTTCAAGAGAATGTTATTCACTTACAGTTTTAAGCTTAGTCAGTTGTTTTTAGTCTTCTGCTGACACAACTTGTCATTTAAGATATTAATGAACATTCCAACCGATGCTAATTTTCAGTATACAACAGAGGCAAATATCCAGTAACTTAGAAAGACTCACAACCCAGAGATCACTCCACCTCTGACTGGTACTTCCTGAAACACTAAAAGTTAAACTTTTAGTCTTCAAGACAAGGATTGAATTTATTTCTCATGTGTACTGTGTCAGGACAAATGAATATCTAGATAAAGTCTGGTACATGTAGCGTATGTATAATTATAGCATATATATAAAACATATTATGATAGCATCCAACCTGAGTTTCTAATACTTTTAAATAATTTCACTCAATTGTGCATTAACTATTACATTTGGAAAAAAATCATATAAGCATTAGGTTAATCAGCAGATATGCTCTTGCTAAAATCCAACCTCTGTCAGATATAACTGTTCTCCAGAGTTAAATCACATTATATGTTTCATTTCAGCATTATCTTAAACACTGTGTCATGGCTGTCAGGTGAAGTTCCAGGTGACTGGAGAAGGGGAAGCATTGTACCCATCCTTTAAAAGGGTAGAAAGGAGGAGCCTGAGAACTACCAACCTGTCAGCCTCCCCTCTGTGCTGGGAAGGTCATGGAACAGATGCTCCTAGAAGCTGTGCTGAGGTACATGGAGGACAGGGAGGTGATTTGGGACAGCCAGCACGGCTTCACCAAGGGTGAGTCCTTCTGACCAACCCCATGGCCTTCTACAATGGTGACCTTCTTCAGTGGACAAGGGAAGGGTTACAGATGTCATGTAACTGGACTTCTGAAAAGGCTTTGACATGGTCCCCCACAACATCCTAAATTGGAGAGAGAGGGATTTGATGGGTGTTAGGTGGATAAGGACTTGATTAGATGGACACATCCACAGGGTCATGGTCAGCATGATGATAATCATGACAAGTGGTGCCCTCAGGGGTCCATAGTGGGACCAGTGCTAATTCGTATCTTCATTAATGACACAGATGAAGGGATCAAGTGCATCCTCATCAAGTTTGCAGATGACACCAAACTGAGTGGTGCAGGTGACACACCTGAAGGATGGGATGTCATCCAGAGGGACCTGGACAAGCTCGAGAAGTAGAAACATGCAAATCCCATGAAGTTTAATCAGACCAAGTGCAAGGTGCTGCATCTGAATTGGGGCAGTCCCCGGTATCCATACAGGTTGGGGGATGAACAGACCAAGAACAGCCCTGCAGAGAAGGATTTCTCTATTTCACCTGATGTTTTTTAATGCATTTATCATAAATAAACCAAAACAACCTTGTATCTTTTTGGCAGACTCTTGGCAGTGTAGAATCAATGACTCATAGGGGAAAAGATGCAATTTTCAGTTCCCATCAATGAGTAGGGGAGCAAAAGGAGATTTCTGAAAACTTGCAGCTGGCATGGATGCCTGGCCCCAGGAAATCAAACTGCAAGCTGAATCATCAGGAACAAGGTGATACTGAAAAAAATAACCTGAAATAAAAAGCAAGTTGCATACACCCACTAAAAAAGTGCACAGGCAACAAACCCCAAAGATTTGAGAGGAAGGACTGTGATTAACTTCATATAATCACTGTGATTAACCTCCCAAAAAATAATTCCTCTGCCCAGACATACAGATGGGTGTTGAGCCTTTTTCCTTCTTTAACTTGTTATTCAGTAGGCACAATGTCCACAGCAATGAACCCTGCTGAGATATGGAACAGACCTCCTCTGAAATGGAAGTTACTAAACTCTTTACAGCTATTCATATACAGACTGCATAAACATGGTCTTATCTTCCGTATGTAGAGTTGATTTTTCAGATTAGTTCTACAGGGTTTTGTTTTTTAAATGTAGCAAAAAACCTGTTCTTTTTCTAACTTCACCCTTTTCATTTTGATATTCTTCATCATTTATGTCCTTTATATTGCCTTTGGTCTGATATTTTGATTGCATATCTCAAACTTTTGACTAAGATCTCAGTGTTATTACCCTTAAATGCAGCACTGTTACACTAGTCTCCTCAGATAACCAGAAATGCCTTTTTTCCAGAATCTCTTACAATACAATCAGGTTAACATTTCTAGTTTTATAATTTAATCCCATAGCTGCTTTGGAATTTTACCTTTAATTTTGTTGTTTAATAAAAAAAAAAACAGCTAACAAGCTCATGAAATCTATAGAACATTATAGAAAATTTCATTCTGTCCAAACTGTCTCAGTTGATACAGAATTGAAATATTTCTACCTTACCTGACAAAACTCTCAATGTGTATCCTCTGAAAGTCCATTTCATTGTTTAATGACTTAGTTCAGTAAAGTTCACTGATTAACTTTATCCAATACAAATTTAATTGGTATTGCTTTCAGCATAATTTACGTGAGGGAAATTTGGAGTAACAAAATGCAAAACAACTAGTGAATATAAATTATGAGGAACAGACTTAAGTACCTGGGAAACAAGAGAACTTGCAATTTCAAAAATCCATTATCTTGTGAAACATTAAAGAGAAACGATGAAAAAAAAATATAGATTTTAAAGAACAAGGGGTACAAAATAAAGGAAAGAGATGTAAAAGCAAAAATGTTGCTACCTTGGATAAGAGATATACAGCCCTCTCAGATTCAACCAGAGAAAGTTACTCAGAAATAACTGTATGCAGAAAACACTGCAATATATCACAATAGTTTGTGTCTCTCCTTTCAGCAGATGACATACAGAGCTATGTATATTATTTCAACAATTCTTTGTCCTGTGAAATGTTTCCTTCTGTTTCCCTCGAAAATATCCTCAAACTTTTTATAAAAATTAGTATATAGTAACTAACAGCTGCTCTTCCCATTGGACCATATAGATTTCTCTCTTTATAAAGTCTGCATGAAGCTAATATTCATGCAATTAAGCTTAATAAAATTTAACTGCCTAATAAAAACTGACTGTGATATCTATGGCTTGACAATGCATCAGTAATAGATCTGAAGAAACAGAATTATGTGTGAATGGATAAACTCTGATGGATAACATGATGATGATCAACCAAAAAGGCGCGTTTTATCTTTTTACAATAGGTTTAACTATGTAATTTCTTTTGGATTTAAAATTTTATGCTCATGACAGACATTTTATGTTAATAGGAATTATATTTATTAATCACCATGCCAGCCATCCATTCAGAAACTTATCTGATGGGTGCGTAGAACTTTAGTGAGATTTGATCAATTCTTAATTAAACCTTCGGTGCTTTTCACTCAACATTTCTATTTCAGAAAACACTTAAGATCTATGACAAAACATTCAGGCAGTTTGCCCCATTCTTTCTACCAGTGTTTACTTGTTCAGTGCCTAAAATGGTGCATAACCACAATGCTATTTGATTTTCATCTATCCTTGCCGAATCTCAATTCAGCATCTCTAAATTTTTGTGGATCCACAGACTATACCAGGGCTCATCACATTTGGCTCCTGTTTGCATCACCCTGTTTGCTCACTACACTCAGTTAATCAATTCTTGATCAAGACAAGGTCGTGACGTTCCTGTGACAAGGAGGAAGTACAGACTAAAAGGCAAACTACAGGTTGTAGGCCATACCTGCATTTGGACACTGATTCCATCCACTGATTCCAGCTGCTTCATCTTTCAATGACTTGGAACAATGAAGAAACACCACTAACTTCACAGCTTCACCCTTTGCTTTTTGCAGAATCTATGGGAGCTACAGGTAGCCCAGAGATTTTTCAAAGATCCCAGTGTAATTTATAATAGAAAAGAATGCCAAATACAATTATAAATGTTTCTGTCTTGTTCCACTACAATCTTTCTAATTCATTAAAAAATAATTATTTTCAGACTATGCCATAATGAGAATTACACGGGGAGGGAAGAAACAGCTAAATTTACCACATAACAAATGCAAATTGAGTTCTAAAGAAAAATGTTCTTATCAAGTTTCAGTCAAATTTGTGTTTCCTGTTGAGAAAATCCTTCTGGACTGCTGAAATGCACCTACACTAACAAGCAGATATAAAAAGCAAATGCTGACAACAAATGCCCAGCTCACTTCCTACAGACTTCCCTTTCCTCAGACACCATCTTCCCTTAGCAGATGTCTCCACTCACAGCCAGCATCTGGTATGTCCTCTAGATGGAACCAAATGGAACTTCACTCCTAAATTTTTATTTTTATCAGGTTCCCAATGACATAAGTGCTTCTTCAGCTGCATCCAGAACGATGTGAACTAAATCTGCTCAGGGGATGTGTCACAGAACTGCTGTGTTCACGCTTTAGGTTTTTTCCCCCCTCATATCTGCTGCAAAGGACATTTCCATTGTTGGTTCAATATCTTGGGTACCATTTCCCCTGAAAAAAACCTTCCTTCACTCTGTATTCAGCACATATTTAGTAGATCAGAACTCAGACATACATAAATTGATGGAATTGTCTATAATTGTAATTTTTCTTAGCATGACTGTCACGTGTTTTTCTGCATCTTGCATTGACTTTTGTGATTTCCAAAATAACCAAATCAAAATTGGAAAGAATGCTCTGTAGCACTGCTGACATCATCTGAATTCACTCTGGAGAAACTTCTCATGTTATCAGCATACTAATACATGTATACTGTCTAACTTCCAGTCTGCAAATGTTATTGCACTAAATGCCCCAACTACCAGATTTCATAACTCTATTTTGACTATTATTTCCATAGGTTAAAATAATACATAATTTAAAAGTAAGAATTCTGTTCAAAAGATGTTCAGGAATTTAATTGAAATTTTAACACCTCTAGGCACAACCTAAAAACCCTCCTAGTTCCTCACCCCAAAAAAATAAAGATTATAGAACTATTTAGGGCAGCTAGTCTGTAGGTATTCTCATTTCTTTAAAAACTGTGCTCCTGCACAGTAAATGTGCAGGGATTTACCTGCACTAGGAAAAAAGGTGGTGGCCAAACTGCATTTAAATATATTTACTGTTAAGCAACTTATTTAAATAGTTCCATCAGTAGTTTCAAACTATATTCAACTTCCCTCCGAAAATGGCTTGAGAGAGCTAAAAATGATAATTTAAACCAGAACTTCAGATAAATGAGGGTTTTTTTGCTGGTACTGGATTTGGATAATACAGACAGACCCTTGGGAAAGATCCTATACCCCAGTGTAAGTACTTGCCTTCCCTACTGCATTTGGAAGTACAAATGAAGAGCAGTTGGACTGTGAGAAACTACACAGCTTTAGCAGAGGTTGGTTACAAATTCCCACAATCAAAGTGAAGAGAGGCCAGTCTTTCAGAAGGCTGTAAAACAGACACTTCTCTTTACCACTGCACATTCCAGGAGGGTTAGAAAGTGAGTATAACCCATATAACTCAACAGCAGTTTAAAGGATTTATTGATTTAGCTTGTAACTTCACTGTAAGAGTGGTTTTCTCAAGGGCAATTGCAATATGAGATCACTTATCAAGGACAAGTCCACTCTTTTCCAGAGTGATGTATTTTGCCTTGCAGCATTTATACATAGATGTATAGACAGCAAATATGCATGAAAGATTTTAATTATAGCAAATTATGGCATTATTAGACATGAGAAAGTATTAGTTGCTTACAAGGTGAAAGTTATGTTAAACATATGCATTTTATGATTTGTACTGACTGTAAAATCTGGGGCATTGACTTTCTGATAATTCTATTGTTGTTTGCTCCCTCCCCTGTGAGTGGTTTACTATTCTGAAGAAAACCAAAAGCATCAGAAAGTAACAGCTGCATTTTCAGGTCAATTTTTCCTTACACCTGGTGCACTTTCTTCCCTGAAACCAAGAAAGGAATTGTACATCAGGGGAAAAAGAGCCTTTGCATGTAAAAGCAGACGTATTTCTAAAAATGCCCTGAGACAAAATACAAGGTATTTCCCTTTATATTTCTTTTTCCTGGGGATCAAAAGGAAAACATTTGAAAACTTCCAAAAACATGCTTTTCTACTTATATGTACCACTCATTATCATGGGAAGAATCTTGTATTTCTTTCAGTAACTTCAGAAGAGCAGAGGTGATGTAGATCCTTGGTGATGTATTTACACACCCTCAGCTGGGAGAATTTAGAAAAAAAACATCTGCACATACAAAGTCATGCATTCTTACCCATCTCAGAAATCAAAAGTGGTGTTTGGGATAAAAGTCTTTGGATAATCATAATCCAAACTCCTGTGCATCACACATCCATTTTATGTTACAAGCAACACCTGGCACAACTTCCCTCATGTATGTGCAGAAATGCCAGTGCATACAATGGTGTAGGTCTTTCTGTTTGGTTGAACACTGATGCATCAATGATTTGTGTTCATTTAACAATAAAAGTGGTTGATAAAAAAAAGTTAGTTTGTAAAGTCAAAGTTTGTTGAGCACCCCCCTCCTCATAAATATTTTGTGGCAATCGTAATGAGAACTCTTTGATATGAGTCAAAGTGTTCCATTCTCACCAGAAAAATTCCAGGTAATTCAGCACATTAAGAGTAATAGGTTTGTAAATATTTTAATGGAACTCAACAGAAACTCCTTGCAAACCTTGTATTTTTTCAGTAACACACTTTCCAGTGACAAAACTCAACAAACTGAATTTTGTGTACACATCTTGTAAACTCGAAAGGACAGAACCTTTTGATATCTACTTGAGATCCAAATGTTTTGCAGTGCAACATCCACTGTTTACAGTGAAAGTGGCCAAATCACCAAATATTGAATGGTCATTACAAAACTCTGCGACTGCTGTTTAACTGACAGTCTCTTGTTTATATTATAAATAAAAATTTGGAATTCTTAAGTTTATGCTTCTGTTGTGATGAATTTTACGAACTCCAAGTTTGACTTCATGAATGCAAAATATGACACCATTTCACCTGCTTGCCTCACACAGCCTCTTAAACTAACACATGGCATACATGCTCTTTTTTAAAGGGACAACTATGAATTTCTAACTACAGCTGAACTATTCTTGCTCCTAAAGCCATTCTCACTATTATTAGAGCTGTGTCTGCACACACAGAGCAGGTACTAATGCAATGCTGTGCTGTGTTGGTATTTTCCAAAGAGAACTACACACTGCACTAAATAAATCATCTTCTGGAGGTACCCAGATTTTTACTTCAAGCTGGAAAAATACAAGAGAAAGGAGAGCACAACACTAAATTGTGAGGTATGAGTAATCTCAAATCTATTTTAGTGTGATCTGATTCATTGAATGGCTTTTGCTGGAAGGAAAAAGTCTCAACAAATCTGTAAAACCAAAGAAGGAAGAGCTGCAACCCCCATACTCAATGATTCAGTTATTAATATGTAGGAGACCTGGGTTAACATTTGCAGCTGCTTCAGCTCTTATCTCTGACAATAATGCAAAGCAACCCAGTTTTAAAGCACTTACAGCCAACTGCAGTTATTACTACTGTTACTCACACTTTATAGAGAATTAAGTATTCAGCATGGTAGGAGTACAACTATCTCATCCCTCACGTGAATAAGTCTTTGAAAAAAAAAAAAAGAGATCCATTCTTCATCTTCTCACCTTTTGAAGTAACTTCTTGTATACACTTCATGCATTGAACTTGAAACATAGCACAAATCCACACCCTGCATAACACAGAGAACACTCCTAAGACTGTTTTAACACTGCAGAGGGGGGGAGATGTTGTTTTAGTTAATGAATCAGAAATAATTATCATTCTACCTCACTACTTTTAGCCCATATTCTAAAACTTATGTTTAAAACTATGGGATGTTTAATACAGCTTGTTAGTTGTAAAATCCCCAAACCTGGAAAGGAGGCAGAGTTTCCTTTAGGGCTCCGGAGATTGTTATGTTTTGGCACACTTGTTTCATTGCATGTAGTAACACCAAGACTCCAGCATACCTTTAGGGTAAGAAAAATGAATGCCACTCTTCAGCTGATAAACAGCTGGGCTCACTCATTTCTCTCTTTTCAGGCGATTAAGACTGGAAAAAAAGGTTTCTAAAATCAATAGCCAGCTGGCAGCAGATCCTGCACAATTCATCTGGGGGGAGGGGGGGGAAGTCATAGCTCCCTAAAACATATTGGTTAAAATAGTTAAAAACCAGCAGTGGTATGCAGGGCCCTGCTAAAAGTGCTTGAGAAACGAGTGTGGTGTGATGCTGGGGGAATCTTTTTTTGTGTCAGCCCTAAGGCAAGGCCATTCATTAGCATAAAACAACACAGCTCCATTGAGGGCAACACATTGGACACCAAGTTCTTTGTGGAAGATAAATCACTTTCTAGGTGCTTTTCCAGTTAATACACTTTTGCTGTTTAGCTCTAGAAGATCAAGCAGAAGAAAGGACAGGGGAGGTTGGGAGCAGTCAATTATTTTGTGTTTGCAGCCTAATGCCCACCTCTGCTCACAAGTCTGAAGCCAGCATTCTTCCTTAACTGCAGCTCATTTTTTTGGTAGACACTACTTTTTCGGGGTCATTTGCAAAGATTCCTCATTACTCATTACTACGATAAACCTTTGCAACACAATCAAATATTGATAAGTAATTTAAAAGAAAATTCAATTTGATTGATAAAAAATATTTTTATTCCATCTCTTAAACTCTTTTCTTTTATTCCCAAATTTTGAAGGCACCGAAGAGCTCCGAAGGCTCTGTTCTGTATTCAGATCTACAAATTAGACAGCAAATTTCTCTTTTTCACTATTTAACAGCTATGAGAGGCAATATTTGAAGTTAATGTCTGCTATAAAATGTGGATTTTGGTATAGTTCAGAACTGTCCATAAAATAACTACCTTTTGTAGAAGATACCTAAAGAGTCTCTCACATGTCATTTCGTAGATAGCTCCTCCAACATAATTTATACAACATATGGATTTCTTTGGAAGGACTGACACTGTCATGAGCTCTCTGTTCCCAGCAATATACTGACACTTTAAAATAAAAACTGAACAAAAGGGATTCATTAATATCAAATGTTAACAGCTAAACTTTCTCGAGGTATCTCTGGTTAGTATCAGACATCCAAAGATTAGAGAAGGAGTGTGGGGAGAATTTCGTTTTTACAAGGAGGAAAGCTGAAGGGGTTAATTTTTATACTAGCTTTACGTGTGGTTTTTTTCCCCAAGTCATATAATGTTTGCTTTAGTGCTGTATTATTCAGAGAGCTTATATGAGTGATCTCTGATCGGTTCCTTACTCCCAGTTTTCAAGGATATATTAAATTCTCATCCACTATCAGTCACACTGGAGTCTGGTTTTTAAAGTCCAGTATCAAGTTCATACAGTCTACTTTAAGTATTTTAATGCTCCCATTTTTAATGTGCCCAGACTAAAAAAAAAAAAAAAGATCATGGGTGAACGCTGGCTTTTCAAAAACTGATGTCTAACTCATCAGTCATGGTTCATTTCCTACTGAACGGTCTGAAATGACCTGTGAAACTCAGGCTCTTCAGCAGACTCGCTTCAGAGGAAAAGAATAAAAGAGAAGGAAACACAGTGCTGATACACTTGTTTTGTTTTGTTTTAGTGGAGGGAGGTGTTGAGTTACGTTTTAAATTGTTTTAAATAGTAAAAACAAAGCTGGTTGACTGGTTAACTGAAACTCTCCCTGGCAAATGCAATATCCTCCTCTGCATATTTAAGTTTTGCCCTGTAAAGCCCGATCACAATTTGTGCTTAAGCCATCCCTGGGCAAAGCTCTGAACCCTATGGAGTGTAAATTTTTAATTAGAAAAATATTTACATTAACAAACAAGAACTGAGTCAGAACAAAGGGGCTTCTGGATCTGAGGGCTTCAATGGCGAAATCTGAGAATATCTTCCACAGAAGTTACCTTTGTTTAATTAAACAAACTGAAGGAGGGAACTTCCTTTGATCTGTAATATGTAGATATGCAATGCAAAACGGAACCTATCCGTGGTCCTATAATCTCTTGTTAAGATCACTGTATTATTTCCTACAAAATTTAACTCCATATTAATCCAAAGCCACTGAAGCAGCTTGTGCCAATTAAGTCCACCCACAGTGTCTTCCTATCCTCTACTTTTCAAATGCCTTCTCTGAAAGTTGAAAACTGGCAAATGGTTGGAAAAGCATCCTATTTGCAGTACTCACAAGCCTGGAGGCCTTTTTTTTTTCCCAGCTACTCTTTTATACACCACTGGAGCAGAATTGCAAGTACCCAGGCAAATCCCTGATGTAACCATCAGGGAAGAAATAGCAAAATGAACCCTCATTTAAAAAACCAAAACAATGTCTGGCTCTTTTTAGCAAACAGTCCATTATACTTTTGCAATCCCTAATGCAATGCTGTCAATTCAAAAGATACTTTTAAAGACTAATAGATGGTCCAGCATTATGTTAAGTGGGTTTTCCACACTTCCTGGTTTTTGTACTCAGTTCACACACAGTTCATAAGCACTGCCCACAACCCACCCATGAAGGTGCACCACACACTACCAGGGAATGTATGTAAAAATTAAATTGTGCTCGGGATTCCAGCAGCTGAACAGAAAACACAAACACACTCCAGCCGGGAGCTCGGAATTTCCTTTCAGCAATTTTATGCTAAAAGGAACAAAGGCTAATTTCTTTTAGGCTGTAATCTGTTAATTAATGATTCGCATCCTGGGTGTCAAACATTTTGGATATGAGCTCACTGCAGATGTTGTAGCCTGCAGCTTCCTGGTAGTCAAGCTGCTTGTCTCCAGAGGCACAAACAGACCATTTTTATTCTTGTTATAATGAGTATTCCAGGTACACTGAGCATGAACTAATGTTCAATATGAATTGCATGAGCAATTTAAACCTCCAGGAACTGACTTTTATGTTATATGCAGCAATTAGCTTCAAAACAGGCCATGTTATCACTTCCATGGTAATGTGTGATACCTTCGGAGGAATATCAAACATCACAAAGGAGATTATTCGTATTATGCTCTGAAAATTAGGAATCTATAAGCCTGATTTAAGGTCAAGCAATTATGGTGCAGAAAAAGGTAATAAATATATAAACCTGTATCATTCTCAATCTGTCTTATTTTTCTTCCTTTTTTTTTTATGAACTGTTTGTTTCCAAAACAAATGAAGCAAGATCCAACAAAGGAATTCACAAGCACCTACTAAAGTGACACTCAAATTTTGCACTTACAATGATCAAGGAAAACACAAATTTTACTGAAATACAGATGATTTATAAGGCATACCTAAATTGTGACCTTAGGACAGAGTAGATTTGTCAATTATTTTGTTATAGATCTGTAACCTGAAAGAAAAAAAACTTCATTCCAATATTGACCTAGAAGCATTTATTAAAAGTACCATCCATCTTCCAATCTAATCTTTATTTTCTGTTCCATACCTAATACACACTTATTAACTGGAAAGAGAAAAGAGTGGCAGCATCTGTCATGTTACCAAATAAAAGAAAACAAACAAAAAGAAAGCAGGAGCAGAATAGTAAGTTTAACACTCAGCTAATAGGAAAAGTGTTTAAATTTCCCCCAACAAATGTTCCAATTTATTGCAAAGTCTCCTAACAACAAAACATTTTTAAAGTAAGGTACAAATATCCCACTTATTTATAGTACTGTTCATCCTTGTATTTGAGCAAGAGTCAGAGGAAACACTCCTTTGTTTAAACACCTAAGGAGATGCATCATTTCAGTACTAGATGTACGTGAAGAAGATTTTTTTCCTACACGACCATCCTTCCAAATTTCTTCAACAGAAGGGAGTTTAAGGGTAAGTACAAAAGTAATATCTTTACTGAAAATAGTTGAAAAAAGCTGTAAGTTTGACCTGAACCTATTGTACAGGTTATTAAAGAATCTGGCTTAGAAAAAAATGCCCAAAGAAAGCTGATTTTCACACAGCGTTTGGCCCCTGAAAATTAAAGTGTCTTTGGATGGTTCAAGAACACACTGAAGCAGAGACATTCTCAAATTCAATAATGAAAGCATCTTTAGAAGTACTCAGGTTGACCTATGCTGATTCTCACTTATAAATATAACATTTGGATGTGCCCCAAACACTTGCAGTTTTCTGTTAGCCAAATCAACAGGATATTTGGCCTCGGTACATTCCTGCTCTGCACAGAAGAATCTTGTTTCAAGTACTGTGTCCTTCCCATTCATTTTCCTTTCTTGAACTATTTTGAATTCAAAATTACCATCTTCTGTCAGTGTCTGGGAAGGGTGCTCTGCAGCATTCAATGGGAGAAATACACGATAATAAATAATTGCCCAGAATTTCACAAGGTCTCCTCAAAAGCCCTGGTGTTTCCTACCATTCCTGACATTTTTCCTATCAGGGAACACACATACTCTATAAATGTGTGTGTAAACATACACACGGATACAACCACACCAATAGCTGCATGTACATATATATTTATGTCAAAGGATTTTTTAAGTATTACTGAAGTGCTGACACTGCTATCATATACTTGCCATCAACCTGTCTCAAATATTTTCATTTGGGCATTGATTTTTATGTACATCATGGAATCCCTCAGAGTTTTCTGCACTAAATTTTGTGCTAAATTAGTTTTTATAAAGTTTTGACGGTTTCAATTGCTACCCCTGCTACTTGCCTCGTGAGTATTCTCAATTCGTGTTTTGCTGACAGGAATAAAAGAGTTGGCTTTTAAATACTCCTCCTGCATTTAGAAAAGGAGAAAAAAACACTGCAGTATTTGAGGAAGCATATCATAGCCTTTAAAATAGATCCAAGTCAAAGTAGAAATATTTTAGGTGTGTGACTGCACATAACTGAAAAGAATAGTTCCCTGTCTCCAGTCAGAGAAGATCTGGCACTAAGAAGTGAATTATTTATATAATTCAGTTATATATATATTCAGTTTAAATATATATACATACACACACATATATATATATATATATATATAAAAGCTCCCATATTGACAGTTTCAGACAAGGAACCGTTCAGAATTTGCTTACATTACCCAGTCATTTCTATGCTCCTATTAGTTTTTCAGAAATATATGAACCTCTTCATGCACAAAAAAAAATGTTCTCACAAGCCCTCATGACTCACTCCTTCCTTGAGATCACAGTTTGTAAAATATTGCCTTGTTTAGGAAATTTTTAGGAAGGGTAGAAACAAGCACTGGACCAGAGTTTCAACTGATGTTACCTATTAAAGTGAAATCTGCTTGTTAACATTTGCCATAAAAGAAGCAGTAAACACCAAACAACCATCTACACCAAATACAACTAATACAGTTTTAATACCTAAAAAAATTTGTACTAGCTAAAAATAATTCTTTCAGCTTTTCTGTTTACAATTCTGAAAGGAAAGACAAATTCCAGTGGTTTTAAAACACCATTATTGAAAAGATGCTTATGCAAGAATACATGCATGCACATTTGAAAACATTACATACAGTGAATGGAAAAAAATTGAATTATACTACAGTTTTTCCTGTACTTTTGAGCATCACTTCACACATTT
The DNA here is from genome assembly GCA_013397135.1 of Pachyramphus minor. Classification (NCBI taxonomy): domain Eukaryota; kingdom Metazoa; phylum Chordata; class Aves; order Passeriformes; family Tyrannidae; genus Pachyramphus; species Pachyramphus minor. The sequence continues at coordinate 93,102 of VYXB01006627.1, forward strand.
TTTATTTTGTCATGAAATTAAGAACATCCAGAAAGGTGATCTGACTCAAACCCACATCCACTTCAAGGGCATTTGCCATCTATCATTTAACTGGACTCTGATCTTGGATTTGAAATCAGAATTTTAAATTTTAAACCTCATTTCATGATATTATAATTTTTTGACAGCTTTCTTTCTATACTGAATATATTTTTTACAACTTTAAATGTATCAGCTCTTAGAAGAGCCACAACTGAAATCAAATGTGTTACATCTCATGAGTTTTCTTCAGGTTAAATAAATAGATTGAATCAGAAATTGAACTGAAAGCTTGGCAGTGTAGTTGGATTTCTTTTCTACAGCTCTCAAAGGTACTATAGTATCAATAATTTTCTTGCTCAGATAAAAATGATTTTATTATCTGCAATGGATTATCTGCATGTTCCTTCAGCAGAGAATTTGGGAACTCCACTCCTGCAGTAATTGAATCCAAGTTTTGCTGCTTCTTTTGGTAGGGGTTGGCATTGACAGAACTGCCTTAGTTTGGGAAATTTTTACTGAATTTAACATACTGTTATTTAACACTCATTTCTGATCCCTGATCTGGGTATTGGGTAAACAGGGGAGCATTAAAAAAAAAAAAAATCAACAAAACAATCAAACAACTACTTCTATAAATGCTCTTCCTGCCCCTACCCCACACTGATCCTACACCAACCACCTCCCTGCCCCCACACCTCACCTCAACTTTCCATATGTGCACAGCAGGTCACTCCTGAGCCATCCCAGGAATCCCAGGAGATATAGGGTGCAGTGCACAGTAGCTTTCCCCTGCTGCTCTTGGCTTCCTGCTGCCTTTTCCCTGCTCCAATGTGAGTCCTCCATGGACTGCAGTCCCTCAGGGGTGGTCCCACACTCAGGTGTGACCCACAGGCTGCCATCCCTCAGGGGCATCTCTGCCCTAGAGCAGGTGACCCACAGCTGTAGCTCCTTCTGAAGTGCCCCACTTTGGCACTGCACAACTCCTTCCAAGACCACATTCCCAGCCATCTTTACAGCAATCCGTCTTCACCAGCAAACTTCCAAGACCATCTTCACATCTTCAACAGCATAGGACAAGAGGGGACGGTCTTAAGCCATGCCAGGGAAGGTTTAGGCTGGATATTAGGAAGGAATTTTTTACCAAGGGAGTACTCAACCATTGGAATGGGCTGCCCAGGGAGGGGGTGGATTCACTGTCCCTGGAGGTGTTTAAGGTGAGACTGGATGTGGCAGGGTTGGATCAAGGACTGGGCTTGAAGATCTCAGAGGTCTTTTCCAATCCAGCTGATTCTATGATCTTCCTGCCCCTCTTTCTTAAACCTCCTCTTTCTTATACCTGAACAGGGGGACATGCTCCCCTAACAGCCTGCAGCGTTGTCATGCAGTGGGGTGTTTACATCAGCTGGAGATAACTGGAACCAGCAAAAGCAGCACACAAGAGTTTGTGGCCTCCTCCTGTGCAGGGAGACTTTCTGTCTCCTGCAGAGACTTTCTAAAACCCTATGCACTACTCCCAGAGAAGCTGGGAAGAGTTTAACAAATATTCACTAAAAATTGATTTGCAATTTGTTTAAACATAAGCAGACACAGAGGCTCTCAAGCAGACCAAACATACTTTGTAATATAAAAGACAATGTGCATTTTGCACATTGCCTTTTGGTGCAGGCCTGCAGATTGTTTTATGGAGGTTCAACACAAGCTACAGGCAGTGGCTGCAAACTAAAATCATCCTCCACAACAAGTTAAAGCAATAAGAGGCTCTAGGAACAGTTTGCTGGAGCCCTTCACGTTGCCTTGCAGGAAAGGCAACAAGCCAACTGCAATTAATCAGGTAATGGTTAAGCCTAGAATATTTGCTTTTTAGTTCAGCATAGAATCAAATACTCATTTAGATTGGAAAAAACCTTTGAGATCGCCGAGTCCAACCATTAACCCAGTAAGCTAAGTCCACCACAAAACATGTCTGCAAGTGCCTAGAAAACAAAAATCATTCTAAATTTAGAAGGGAATTAAGATTCCTCTTGATTTCCACACACACACACAGAGTTGCCCCATGTATTCCATGTATATATATCAGCAAAATCATCTTTGACTCATTTGTTTATAATAGTTACAATACACTTATTGTATGTATTTCACTTTCATTCCAAATCAAAGACAGGAAAAGGACAACATTGTTTTTGACTGGTTCAGCATGCTTTAAGCAAAAATATAAGTAGAGTTTCACAGAGTCAAATCTGATCTTTCACACAATAAAACTTTTCAAGTTTCTACTTTCATCATGTTCTTTCTCTCAAATTTTATTATGCTCCTAAAATTTTAGTGCATAGCAAAAATGCAGAGAAATAAATGGGTTAGGACATCTGAATTCAAATCACCAGTGGCAATTACAACTATTTTATTCTACGTATCCATACAGACAATCCTTCCTCTGAAGTAGCTGCCACTGAGAACATGGGACTAGATGTGTATTTGCATCATTACAAGATTGCAGTTTCTACCTTCTCATGTTAATAGGAGCTCAGAAGTATCTGGGACTTCTGGATGGAATTTTAGGAGAGACTCTAAAGTGACAACTGAGCAGATGGTGAGATCCATAATTGTTTTGTATTTCATATAGGTGTATTCTCTAAATGATGATCAGCTCTAGACTGAGGACATAATTCTTCCACCAATTAAAAATTGAAGCAACAATTAAAAATTAGCAATTAACATTTCCTAATATGTCAATACAGAGGACACATTATCAGTGTCACTGCAGTCATAACCTAGAAACACTTGCAGCAAGTGCAGAAGATGTCAAGAAATTGGAAAACATTCTTTTTCAAAGAACATCTGTGGCACTTGGGGACATGGTTTAGTGCTGAACACGGTGGTGGCTGGATTAATGGTTGGACTTGACCTTAGAGGTCTTTTCCAACTGTAATGATTCTATGATTTACTGTCATCTGATTCAATTTTTTATTGCTTATATTGAGTTAAGTATTAAAGTACACTTCTTAACACTTGCATTACCTAGAAAAAGTGCTATAAATTATCAACAAAGTACCCAGGTTTAATCAAAATAGCCAGTTGCTGCTGCTGCTGATTATAATAACAAAAAAATAATTATAATAATAGTAGTAGTAGTTTAAAAACATATAATATTTAAATATATAACAAAAATAGTTATACTACTAATAGCAGTAGTAGTAAAAAAAAAATATAATCTTTAAATATGCTGTTGGTATTGGGACAAAGAGATGAGAAATGCCAGACCAAACTTTGGATGGGATCATCATTCATTCTGCTGTAAGCAGGAAATGCTATCACCAAACGTGGCAGAGCACACGTGCTGGGTGTGAGCCTAAAAATATGAGGGCCAGTACTTCAGGACTCACAGCTGCCAACTGAGAGCATTACAGGACTGTCCTGAGGAGGGAAACATAATTGACAATCATCAGATGCTGTATTAAAAGGCAGATCTGCCAATTGCAGCATACAACCCATGTTTATTAATGCTGACTGAAATGAGGCTTGGTATTACTTAAGTTCTTCTGCAAGAATAATTTTTTAGTCACTAGCAAGAATACAGATCAGCAACTAACTATGTGGAAATTACAGGGAAGTTGATAAAAATTCATTATTTTGAAGAAAGATTATAGAAAATATTTCAAGAGTTTTCTAAATATATATATAATGCAAGAATCACAGATTTATTATAAGTAAAAATAAAAAAAATGTAGACATTCAGGCCATTATGCTTAACATTGGAAATAACGTAATAAAACTTCAACTTCCTTTCACAATTCCTGACTCCCTGTAAGACTTGCTTATAAATTTAGCACTTACATCATTTTTCTGAGTGGGTTGATTTGCAGAACTGGCAGTTAAGGCTAACTCAAAGCAAATGTCATCGGTTCTACAAAAGAATCTGCTGAATATCCAGGTCTGTGTGACTCTGAATGGAGAAACAGCATCTTCAAAATTTGATAAGTAGCGCTTCAGATTAATAATTTCAGAGCAGAGTCAGATTAACATGTATGGGGACAAACAAACAGCAGATACACATAGAATCAGAATTACTGATTTTAATTTCAAGTTTCTCTCCTCTTTTCATCACTTAAAACTATTTAAGTGTTGAAAAACATGAAGCTGCACTTGACATTTTGCATTTGATCAGAGATGGGAATTCGTATTTTTTGAGTTTTAAAGGACTCACTAAAGGCAAGCAAAGAGCAAAGCCTGTGAATTACCTGTAACAACTTCATTACAGTTCAGCTAAGTTGTCTATCATGAAAACCTCAAGTAAACATTGTCCAGAAGAGATATAAAAGTGGAAGAAAAGAAAATAAAGGACCTAAACCAAAACCAGCAACTAAACCAAGAGCCTCCAAAAGGTAGTGGTGGTGTTTTTAAAAAGAATGTACAACGATATCTCTAAATAATTTTTTTCCCTAGAGACAACAGTCTACATCCTCATACATGTTTCAATACAGCTGTCTGACACAAGTCACCAAAGATAGGACAAATAGGACAATTTTTGCATTATTTTGATATTTTTTCTTCGATGTTTTTGGCCAGTGACAACCTTAACAGACCAAGTCTTTGGTCTGTAGCAGCATGACTTTATGCTGCTTCTATTCCCTCCTCCCAGATAAGCAAAGATGTGCTATTTATAACTGAGGCTATATATAAACTGTGATCCTTTCCTAGAATGCTCATCAAGCACACTCCTGAGCTGGAGCACGCTATCGAGCTCTGTGCCAAGGCTATATTCAAACTGGGTGCTGCATCTTATCCAAGAAATAACCAAAGTCAATCAGAATATCCTGACACCCTATTATAAATTAAGAAAGGACACCTCTTTACTATTAAAAAATAAATAAATAAATAAATAAACCCCCCCTAAACACCTAGGAGGTGAAGTGAGGTGTTGGAAACCTCATCCCGAAGTAATCTGATTTTCTTAGAGCTTGTAAATACCTAAACACACGCATTTCCACATACAGATCCTACAGCCTGGAGGCTTGTTTCTAGTTTTCCAGTCTTGTCCAACTCATTCTGAAAAATAGACTCTCTCTAAAAATACAGATGATTCCTCAGGAAGTTTCTTCTATTTTTTGTTAAATGGCAGATGGTTCTCAACAACTTGGTGACATTACTTTCATAATCAAGTCCTCTGCAGAATTAAACATATTTTTTAATATTATCTTGAAATGCAACAGCTAAGCAGTAGATTAAGACTTCAGACAATTTCCTTTCCTTTCGGTTTTCCTTTAAGAACTTACATTGTTTTCTTGGTTTTAAACAAACCTTTCCAAATACCCTTGCAATGAATACTCATAAAGGTTGTAAACTTCAGAATTTCTCAAGTCCCCATAGTTTTCACAGTTACAAGGACTGCTAACATGCACTTAAGCCATTGCTACTGATCCATTTTTCACACAGTATTTTGCATTTTTCCCAGATAAACAAACTAAGAGATCGTAGCATCCACCTTTTCATCTATTAAAACCCCCAAGCTTTCATCAACTAAAACCCCCAAGTACTGTGCATTAAGCACAAATGCATGTTCTTCCAACAGTTTGGATTTCAATAGCAGATTTATTTCCTGCTGCCTTTAACATTTTATTTAAAATGCAGCTAATTCATCTGTTTCATCATTTATATTACACAAATGCAGTGAATGTAAAGGCATGTCTGCTTTGAGGGTAAATAATTTTGGTTTGTAATCCCACTTCTATGCAACAAAATGCCACAATACAAAACCATTTACACCATTTTCTAGTTGGCATCACTCATTTTCTTCACCCTTGTTCTGAATTCAGCAAGGCATTTTTGAACACAGGCTGGATAAATCAAACAGAAAAACAGTCACCTGAAGTAAGGAAGTTTTCCTAATTTTCCTATTAATACTCAAGAAGAATTTAAGCTATTCTTTGTTAGTTATTAAGATACTTAGGGTCACACAGACTAGAGCAAGAGTTTCACTGCTCTGTGTTTTACTCTTCTGCCTTNACTTCAGATTAATAATTTCAGAGCAGAGTCAGATTAACATGTATGTGGACAAACAAACAGCAGATACACATGGCTAGAATTACTGGTTTTAATTTCAAGTTTCTCTCCTCTTTTCATCACTTAAAACTATTTAAGTGTTGAAAAACATGAAGCTGCACTTGACATTTTGCATTTGATCAGAGATGGGAATTCGTATTTTTTGAGTTTTAAAGGACTCACTAAAGGCAAGCAAAGAGCAAAGCCTGTGAATTACCTGTAACAACTTCATTACAGTTCAGCTAAGTTGTCTATCATGAAAACCTCAAGTAAACATTGTCCAGAAGAGATATAAAAATGGAAGAAAGGAAAATAAAGGACCTAAACCAAAACCAGCAACTAAACCAAGAGCCTCCAAAAGGTAGTGGTGGTGTTTTTAAAAAGAATGTACAACGATATCTCTAAATAATTTTTTTCCCTAGAGACAACAGTCTACATCCTCATACATGTTTCAATACAGCTGTCTGACACAAGTCACCAAAGATAGGACAAATAGGACAATTTTTGCATTATTTTGATATTTTTTCTTCGATGTTTTTGGCCAGTGACAACCTTAACAGACCAAGTCTTTGGTCTGTAGCAGCATGACTTTATGCTGCTGCTATTCCCTCCTCCCAGATAAGCAAAGATGTGCTATTTATAGCTGAGGCTATATATAAACTGTGATCCTTTCCTAGAATGCTCATCAAGCACACTCCTGAGCTGGAGCACGCTATCGAGCTCTGTGCCAAGGCTATATTCAAACTGGGTGCTGCATCTTATCCAAGAAATAACCAAAGTCAATCAGAATATCCTGACACCCTATTATAAATTAAGAAAGGACACCTCTTTACTATTAAAAAATAAATAAATAAATAAATAAACCCCCCCTAAACACCTAGGAGGTGAAGTGAGGTGTTGGAAACCTCATCCCGAAGTAATCTGATTTTCTTAGAGCTTGTAAATACCTAAACACACGCATTTCCACATACAGATCCTACAGCCTGGAAGCTTGCTTCTAGTTTTCCAGTCTTGTCCAACTCATTTTGAAAAATAGACTCTCTCTAAAAATACAGATGATTCCTCAGGAAGTTTCTTCTATTTTTTGTTAAATGGCAGATGGTTCTCAACAACTTGGTGACATTACTTTCATAATCAAGTCCTCTGCAGAATTAAACATATTTTTTAATATTATCTTGAAATGCAACAGCTAAGCAGTAGATTAAGACTTCAGACAATTTCCTTTCCTTTCGGTTTTCCTTTAAGAACTTACATTGTTTTCTTGGTTTTAAACAAACCTTTCCAAATACCCTTGCAATGAATACTCATAAAGGTTGTAAACTTCAGAATTTCTCAAGTCCCCATAGTTTTCACAGTTACAAGGACTGCTAACATGCACTTAAGCCATTGCTACTGATCCATTTTTCACACAGTATTTTGCATTTTTCCCAGATAAACAAACTAAGAGATCGTAGCATCCACCTTTTCATCTATTAAAACCCCCAAGCTTTCATCAACTAAAACCCCCAAGTACTGTGCATTAAGCACAAATGCATGTTCTTCCAACAGTTTGGATTTCAATAGTAGATTTATTTCCTGCTGCCTTTAACATTTTATTTAAAATGCAGCTAATTCATCTGTTTCATCATTTATATTACACAAATGCAGTGAATGTAAAGGCATGTCTGCTTTGAGGGTAAATAATTTTGGTTTGTAATCCCACTTCTATGCAACAAAATGCCACAATACAAAACCATTTACACCATTTTCTAGTTGGCATCACTCATTTTCTTCACCCTTGTTCTGAATTCAGCAAGGCATTTTTGAACACAGGCTGGATAAATCAAACAGAAAAACAGTCACCTGAAGTAAGGAAGTTTTCCTAATTTTCCTATTAATACTCAAGAAGGATTTAAGCTATTCTTTGTTAGTTATTAAGATACTTAGGGTCACACAGACTAGAGCAAGAGTTTCACTGCTCTGTGTTTTACTCTTCTGCCTTTAGCAGGTACTCAATCAGGCCTTAACCTTGCTAAGCTTGAAATCCAGACATTTATTTAAACTTCTTATAAATCAAAGTAATTATATTACTATTCTGGCTGTAATTATATCACCATTTTCAAACTGTGATGTTATCTGTAGGCTGGGTGCATTCACCCATCATAAATTCATAAAAATTAATAACCTTTAAAAAATTATTTAAAACCTTTCTTTTATTAAAAAGAGAGAAAAAAGTAGATGAAACAGTGTTTCACCCTTGTAAGAGCAAAATTACAAAAATACAAAAATTACTACTTTAAGCAGTTACAATTTGTGACTCCTATTTCACATATTTTAAAGAACTCTTTTCTTAACAGTGACACTAATTATTATCATCATTAATGGCATTTTGTTATCAATGCTATATAAGAACAAACCCTAAATCTTGCTGTTGTGGACTTGCATGTACTAAAAAGTACATGAACCATCCCATATAGACAATTGGAGTACCACCATTAGACCATATTTGTCAATATTCTAAAAAAATATAGAAAATTTGAACCAAATTCCATATATAATTTTAATACTAAATATAATTTACGATAGAAAAAATCCAAATGTTCAAAACAGTTTGTTACTTTGGTAACTTTTTACTTTTAATAATTTAATTCTGGCTTTCAGTTTTGTATTTTTTTAAAAATGCTCTAAAAAAACCCTCTTACATGTAGCACTTAAATGAAATAAAAGTAAAGGACATTAAAGAACGTTTTCCTGCCAGTAGTTTACTGCACTTGGCAGCCTAAGGCAGCAGATCTCTTTTTTTGGTAGCTCTTCTAACCATGTAAATGGACAATGTTATAACAACACTGTACTGCTGCAGCTTCCCATCCAAACCACAGCTTTTAAGGAAACATCACAGGTAGTGAATTTGTTGGTCTAAATTTTTTTTTGGTTTCAAACTTTGCATCTGTTTAAAAGCAATGAGAAAACTGTAAAGCTCTGATTACTGTGAAATCCTGAGAACTGAGTGTGTTCACAGCCACCTCCAGACAACCAAGAGGTCTCCGTATGGAATTACTCTTAGCACTCCAGTAAAGACCTACAGTGAGCTTCTCAGTGACCATTTCACCAAAATACCTGGACTAATATATCTACATCTCTGATTTCTTCTAACTTGAGTTCTGACTCTGCCTGTAGTCGTGTCAAATTTATGTCAGGTTGTGCACGATGCAATTTCAGAAGTATTAATGGAATCAATTACTGCCGTGACACATCTTAGTCTTCTTGGCCTTGACAGAACTTCAATAACTGTAAGGCAAAACATCATCTTACAGAAGACAGTCTGTTTTCACTTCTAGTGCCATGCCTGATTGTAAGTTACTTTTTTAATAAAAATTAGACTATTGGCCAGGAGAATAATTTGCCTGCACATTATTTGCACAGTGATGCACAATATGAGAGACAGAATAATGAGAATTCTGCCACTTGAAGAGCTCTTTTTTGAGGCTTTTAAAATTAAAATAATGTAGTATGAAGATGCACACATACAATCACCCTTCAGGCAATAATGATGGTTGCATATTTTCATATAATTTTTAAAAGGAGAAACAGAAGAGATCTTTCCCATTCATTATCTGTCGGATAAAGATCTTCTATACCCCAGTTAATGAACAACAACAACAACACGTGGGAAATCCAATTCTTTCTAGTGCAAGAAAATTACATAACTAGCAATACTTTGCAACTATTTTAAGATCATACACATGCATGAGCAGAAGAATTGCAGCAACAGTTCATGACCCAGTATCAAAAATGTAGGTCGGACTTGTAAAGTAGCAGATGTTTGACACAGGAATAAGTAAAAGCTAAATAGTCTGATACACTTGACCACCCTGCAGGTAAAAGGTAAATTATAAAGGACAATGAGTCTATAAAAAAGTACAGAAATCATCTCCCCCGAAAATAGACATCTTTGCCTTTGAGGAAATATAAACACTCAACCTCCTCTTTGGTGAGGATTGCCATTTGAAAGACAGCCAGTGAGTTAACACAGATACAGTAATGCAGCTTGAGCAGTACAGCGACCCAGAGAGGACTGGAGGAGAGTAAAACCACATTGTGCTCCATTCTAGAGGAAAAATTTGAGGGGGGTTGAAATCTATATTCCTTTGTGAGCACATATCTCTCCTCAGTGCAGAATCCTGAAGGCAATGCCTCACGAAACAAGTATTTCGTTTGCCACCATTTGTCTTGTTGATCAGCATTTCCAAGAATTTGCAGTAGAGATTAGGAACAGTAACAGATCAATCAGAGAGGAAGAGAACTGCAAATCCCTTTAACAGATTTCAATCATTAAATATCATGGAACTTTAAAAGGGACAAAAAGGAGTTCAGCTCAAAAATAACTGTCTTCAAGGTTTAGTCATTCCAGAATATGCGTAAGACAGAAAGCTAGGACAAACTAAGAAAGGAAATTTCCTGATTCAAGTTGAAAGATTGAAAAATATTCCATAATGCTGTATTTTCATTTCTGCTCTCTGTGAACAACTTGTACCTCTGAGCTTGCTGCTGAGAAACTTCCCCTTCCCCACGAACAATATAAAAAAGCAAAACAGTGAAAGCAAACAGACTCATGAAGAATTTGTTCTCATATATCACTGAAAATTGGTAGACATTTCAAGTTTCTTTGCATGTTTCAGGAAAAGTATTTTGGTTTGCAACAATTTGGGTATTTACTAAATACCCAATTTACTAAAAAGGTCTCAGTAAATCACCACAAAATAAATGAGCAGGAGGACAATCTCCACTGTTCTGTACATTGTGTGCGCAGCTACACCCTTTTACAAGGAGAATTTCTGTGCTTTTTAATCAGCTTGGACTTATATTTACTTTGTGCTGACATAAAACCCAAGAGCTGTGCCTAATATTGCCAGATATAAAGCCCTATTAGTCACAGACACAGGAAAGTTTTTTCCTCCTTTCACATGCTCACTTTGTCTTGAATTCTGCTTTCCTTTTGATGAAGGGAATACAATGAAACCAATCTCCATAAAAAAAAAAAAAAAAGAAAGAAAGAAAGAAAGAAAGGCACATTCAGCATAAAATCCAAGAGGACAGTTTTCTAAGTAACTTAAGATACAGACACTTTTTCTGCATGGCATTCTCACCTCATGGCATCAGTTAAGCCTCTTTCCTGGAGTACTGGATCTTTATCAATACAACTCCATTTATCATTACTCCTTCCAATACATAACTCAAAAAAAAAAAAAAAAAAAAGTGGTAAAAAAAGAGAAGTTTACTACAATAATCCATCATTTGGATAAGATCTTCACCTCTAATTTCTTATCTGAGAAGCTCATCTCTACTGTTTAATCTCAGACTAGAATCGTAGAGAGAATAATATTTGTTCAAGCATAGCTGCATTGCCTTTCTTCCAAGATATGAGCTTACATATCACCTATGTGGTAGATTTTCCTGTTCTCTCTTTTGTTAAAAATCCTTTTCATATAAATTAATTCAAGCCAAGCCTTGGAGTAATGTACAGCATCCAATTTGCTATAGATGATGGACCTTTTCCTCCAATTCAGTTAAAACTAAAACAATAACTGCAGTCTCCTCCAGGAAAAAACAGCTAAAAAAAAGTAATATCAGTAACAACAGATCAAATGAGACATTTCATTCACTCCCACAAGCCCCTGAACATCATGTGAACGTGAAATGCATGTGGTACCCAGGTATGCCAAAGGAATAGAGCCCTGCTGCCAAGAGTTTGATGACATGACCTATATGTCCCTGGAGAATTAAACCAAATTTTACTGGAGAAAAGACTGAGAGGTAATGAAAAGGAACGAAGACTACAGAGACAGTGAAAGAATAAAAGCTACTGGGTAAGCCAAAATGAAGGCATCAAAATTATTTACCCCATGAAAATCTCCAAGCTATTCGAGTAAAAGTTCAGATCATAAAAACCTGATTAATTCTGATATCACCCATGGCCGGTCAACAGCTGCACTGGGTCTGCCTTATTCCAACCCATGAGTTGTTTTCCATCTTATTCTCTCTCCCCTGTCCAGTTGGGAAGGTGAGTGATAGAGCTGCTGGGTGAGCACCTGGCACCCAACCACCCAATGTACAAGGGAATAAGAATGGGACAACGTGTTCCAAAGTGATGGCTCACTTGATGTGCTTGGTCTCTACATAGTATTGGAAAAATCCTCCCAAAGACACGGAACTCCAGGAGATCCTGTGTCCTTTCATCTGCAGAAGCCACTTGTGTGAAGCAGGTCTGCACAGAGATGTCCCTGAAACACTTTGCATCATGAATGCTACAGTTTTAGGCATCTCCTTTAGTGTTTTCCCAGGGCCATTAATTGCAAGTGGAAAAAACTGAATACTGCTTTAGTGTCATACACTTCACTTTACACTCTGCCATATTTTCCACTGCAGTATTTAAGGATTTCTTTTTTCCTGAACCATTCAAAAAAACATTTGGGCTGTCATGTAAAAACAACCTTTTCAAAGGGAGGGAAAAGGAACATAATTACATAATACCTAGGCTATCTTGAAAATTCTAAATTAGTTAGAAACAGTAAAAACAAATAATTAAAATATATTAAGTGCATAAAGTACAAAGGAAAATAGGTTTCAAAGAGAAAATTAAAGCTTTGTCTTCAGTTACATTAATAAAATGTAGAATAGCGAAGAGTTGTTCTTTTCATAGCTCAATTCATTTAAATGAGAAAGTTTAGGGAAATTTCAAATCCAATTTTACCAGCAGAGCTCAACCTCACCTCCACTACCAGAAACATTATTGGCCATCATAGTGGAGGGGGGTTGGAACTAAATGATCTTTAAGGACCCAGCATGACTGGCCAATACAGTGAGAGAAGGCCCTGAGGAGATGGGCAGGAGTGATGTACTCATGAAGCTCAGGGAACAACCCCCTGCCTGGCTGCAGGGTGGGCACAGAGTGGCTGGAGAGCAGCCAGGCAGGCAGGACCTGGGAGTTTGGATTGACAGGAAGCTGAGCAGGATCCAGCAATGTGCCCAGGTGGCCAAGAAGGCCAATGGATCCTGGCCTGGATCAGGAACAGTGTGGTAGCAGGAGCAGGGAAATGATTCTTCCCCTGTACTGAGCATTGATGAGGTCACACCTGGAGTGCTGTGTCCAGCTCTGGGCCCCTCAGTTCAGGAAGGACATTGAGGCGCTGGAGCAGGTCCAGAGAAGGGCAACCANTGGCTGTCCATGGAGGTGGTGGATTCACCATCCTTGGAGCTTTTTAAGATGAGACTGGATCTGGCATCACTGCCATGGTCTGGGAACCACAGTGGGGTTGGATCAAGGGTTGGACTTGATGATCTCGGAGGTCTTTTCCAACCCAGCTGATTCTATGATTCTGTGAAAGAGAGCTGACTATACCAGCACAAAGGGGACCAGAAGGCAGGTTTTTGGTTTAGATAAACAATTACTGGCTTCATGTAGGTTGAGCTTCAACATATATACTGAAAAGAAAATTAAAAGCAAGGCAAGTGGAATTATTGTTTGCCATTTCTTGTCTTTTGTTATCTTTTTGGTGGTTTAATTACTTATTTTAAACACAATTCTCCTGGACCTATTCAAACTACTTAATCACTTCCTGATCATGAGAACTGTGCTGACTTTTGTGCAAACAGTTCCAGGGCGGCTTTGCTGTTATCCAGAATCATTTGTACAAAAGCACAGGTAAAACATCCATACTTTTTTAACATTCCTCCTACCTTTCTTTCTTTCTGTGGTACATGATCTCTTTGGCTTCTTACATTACTTAAATAAATTATTCACCCCCCTCCAAGAAAGCAGAGTTGATTTTTTAGCATGGTATCACCATCATGGTAGCTGCTGTGTCTCTTCTTTTTTATCTCTTTTTCCTTTGGAGTAGACCAATGAATAAGCCACTGTTTTATGTTTACAAGGCAGTTAGTACAAAAGGGATTTTGACATCCCAGACATTTCAAAATTTACATAGAAAATTTGCGTCATTTGTTAGTCACAGTTAATTATTCTAATCCTTACTCTGAAGGTGCTGTGTAATCTGGGAACAAAACCCAAACAGTTTAAATAAATAATCACACAAATAACAAAAGGTGGACAACAAAAAAAGGAGAAGGGAAGTCCTAACTTTCCAGGATCTTTTCAAATGGACAGATAGATGCAATTCCTAGAAACCTAAGTGCACAGACTAATAAAGTATTGCAGTCTGAGTGTTGTAAATGCAGCACTGAGACTGCTGATGCACATTTCACACAGCAGAACAGTATGTGAATAATTCTGTAAATACACAACATCTCTTCCCAGACAAGAGTAAGGACTGGTTTGGGAGCATTTCAGAAGCAGCTGTAATTCTAATGAAAAAATTCTACTTGAACTTCAGGCACTATGCTGGGAACAGAGTAAAGGAAACTACATTGATGAGACTATGATAGGAGATGTTTGGATATTTTAATTAAAAAAAAAAAAAGAGGAAATAACTGATTTTTTACAATAAAGCTTGAAGTTAGGTGTTCAATGAAGATGCCATCTCCTGTCATACAAATGGGACCAAGAATTTAAACAGCCCTGGTAGCTTTAAGATATTTCTAAGAAGGAACCATAACAGCAGAACAAGATTAGGTCAATACATGAAGAATACAGGACTGAATTTTTTTAAGAACTAGCACCTACAGTACTTCAATTAATAAGAATCATTTTCCTAATAAGAATCATTAGCCTAATATTTCTTTTCCCCATACACCCACACATACTTATTGGGTACCAACTAAGGAACCACTGGGAACCATTGCTATTTGGAACCACTAAGTCCCCAAAAAAGGAAGAATCTGAAGTATTTTGCAACGAGTAAGAACATCTCAGATGCAAGACAATTGATAAGAAAGAAGGGGGATGTGAGGTTGGGAGAGGAAAGACCCCGTGAAATACCCATGTGGCTCTCAAAGGCTAGAAAGGAGTTCCTATAGATGGTCTCATTATTCTTCAGAAAAGTTTTGAGCTCCTATTTCTCCCTGAATTCATATCAATATGCTATTTTGAAAGCATTGCTTTATATTATCAGCATATTTACATGTCTAAGAGCTAGTGTTCCACTACCCTGCCAAAAGAAATATTAAAAAATAAATAAAATAAAATTAAAAAAAACATAATCTATGAAGTGGCTAAAAATCATGGAAACTCATGAGGAAACATTATTTACCATAGGAAACCCTGGACTCAGAACAACCACAAACCAGAGAAATAAACCCTAAATAAAGAAATCTATTTATTTAAGTGATGCAGTGAAATTTGAGGTGACAGGAAATCTTAGGAGTACTGTTTCATCTGATTTTGATTCTCACTAGTGATTCACAAACACAATATTAGTTTAATTTGTATACATCCAATGAAACCAAAGAATTCTGAGCATAACAGCTGTATGAGCTGCACATTATTTTATTTCTCCACACCTGCATACACTGAGCCTATTTCTTCACACTTCAGATAAATGCAGACAGATATCCTTTCTGAAAATAAAGAAATACCTTCTATTAGACATGTGGTTTATATTAGAGTGGATTTATTTTGATTCTATGCTATATAATGTTCAAGTCCCCAAATTAAACAAATCATACAAAATCTTGGATCAGCAAAACAATAAGCAGTGTAATAAATAATGGTTAATCTGTTGGAACATTCCAGTTTAGTAGATGCTGAGTTGTGCTCTTTCCAACTATCGGGGCTTATTACATGTAACAACCTTACCTTAATTCACACCTCCCATGTAATTATTATTAACTATATTATTAAAATAAGTTTGATATTTCAGCTTTCCATTAACAAATGCTGTACATAAACACAAGGACTCTGTATTTTATCTTAAGGTAGAAGATGCAAGTTCCTTAATTTAGTTAATTTAGTTCCACTGAAACTGATAGAAGTTTAAAAGAACAGTTTGTAACCTTTCCAACATTACAAATAATTAACATTTTAAATGGAAATTTTCTAGTGTGAACCACGTGTGAATATTTGACTTCTACCACATGCCTGAAAGGCAGGAGAAAAAGTCTCCAGAAAAACAAAGTAATGTGTTTCCTCCTCACACTTCAGCCAAGAGAGACCCATGTCACTCGATAGGTAGCAAAAACAAAACAAAACAAACAAAAAAACCCACAACAACATAAAAAAACCCACCGAAAAAAACTCAAAAAAAACCACACACAAAAAAACCCACCAAACCAACCAACCAACAAAAAAAAATCAAAACCCCAAAACAATAACAAAAAATAAACCAAAAAAACCCGCCACAAAACAAACAAACATAAAAAGGCAACAAAATCCCTCCTCTGGAGGAAATTGCAGAGAAATCACAATAAAGAGAAAAAAAGCCAGCAAATACCATTTCCAGTCTGCCAGGGAATTTGCCTGGGGCACAACAAAGAACCAGCAGTGTGGAATATTGTGCAGGAACATAAGTCCACCCTGTGAATGCACATTTTGTAGCCCACACATGTTAAGACTACAACAATCTGTAATAATATATGTGTGTGTGTATATACGTGAAATAATATGTGGAAATATGCAGAATATGGAAAACATAGTGCTATTACTTGTAAGAAATAATACACTAATGAACATATTTTGTTAATGAACCCTCTTCTATTAATACATATGCAAGAAACAGCACAATTTAATATGGGAAGTCAAATTAGGAAAGCTTACTAAAATCAGACAACTAGTGTTGAATAATTTGTTAGCTGTTTAAAGGTTTACTAAAAAAGCCACATAAATTACTTTTATCACTGGTCTAATTCTCATTTTCTGTTTTGTGAAGGGATTCTTTTTTTCCTCACACAAGTCTGAAAGTTTACTGGCACATTGATTAACATGGAGCTTTGCTAATTAAATCAGCTGAAGGAGATTTAGACTGACACCATGAGAGCTGCTCAGATTAAGAGACTGTCCCATTGCATTACATATAGTGCATTTATCATAGATAAACTAAGGGCCTGTTAATTTGAATTGGCAGACAGTGAAGGAGAAAAATTAATCTTTACAGTGCTATGTGTAACAGATGCACAGCTCTGCTAACTGTAGCTCTACAGATTTCTAAACAATTAGAAGGGGTTTTAATATCTTTATTTTCAGTTTGAAATGAGAAAAATAAAATCCCTCATTAATACTCATGTCACAGTCTCATTACTGAAGATCTGCACATATTTCTGTGTCAACACAGTGTTACACAGTAAGAAACCTTAGAAAAATTCTTTTAAGTCTAGCAACTTTGACTGTACAGTGTTAATACAATTAAAGAAATTGGCTGTATGTTACCTAAATAAAATCTTATCTCTAAATTAATCTTTATTATATAGGCATTATCATCTAGATGGTGATATTCAGTTCCTGTAAAGTGTAGAAGTTTCATATAATCAGCTGTAAGTTCCTTTAGTCTTCAAAGTTTCTTGGCACAGCTAAATGCCCGTATCACTCTGTTTTCAAAGCTGGCAATGAGAAAAATTATCAAGTCAATTAATAGCACAGGTCTAGAAATTCTCCTTGGATTTCTCCACTGGAGCTCCAAATCCCTAAAAAAGAGATATCTAGGAAAACAAAACTGCTTCACAACCAGTGCAGGCTGCCAACTCCCTTTACGGTACTTGAGCAGAGCCATCTGGAAACTGGAAATTCCACCATTCAAAAAAACCAAACCAAAACAAAACAAAAAGACCCCAACAGCACAGTTTAGTTCTAGCAACACGCAGCCAACAGCACAGACCCAGCTTCTGGCCAAAGTCACACGTGGGGAGATGCAGAGGGGGAATTCTGTGAGACTCTGGCAGCATCAGTCACGACCCCGCTGGGCACAAAGACCTGACGTGTGAAGGCAGCAGCACGTGCAGACAGTACACATGGAAGAGCACCCAGGAGTGCACCCCAGCAGCTACAACCCCCTAAACACACCTTGAAAGGGTTTTTTGCCTCTCAGTCTGTACAAAATACATCACAGCATACAGCACTGGGGATACGTTTGGCATGGGTTTGCCTCAGTGTCAAATTGATTATATTAGTGAATTAAAGACAGCATCCAGCAGCATCTTTTCCTTTCTTTTTCCCCTCTGTGGTGGGTTTAAGACAGGACTGACCCCTCTCCTTGTTCGTGCCAGCCCCAGTGATCACACATAATCAGTCATATTGAGAGAGAGATCAGGGTTTGGATAAAGCTTCAGCAAGGCTGCTTNAAAAAACAACCCCCTCTCCTCACAAGGGGAAAAAAAAAAAAAAAAATCACATAAAGCAACAACAGTCATTTTGGAGTATTAAAAAAGTGCCCTAATTTTTGTCTAAAAAAAAAAATCTCTCTGTCCTCACTCTCCCTCCAAATGACTTCAAAGAAAAATGAAAGCAAAGGCTAAGAATAGAGATTGGTACAGATATTAGTATTGCATAAGCAAGACTAAAAATTAGTTAAGAATCTGTATNTCTAATTTTTGTCTAGAAAAATCTCTCGCTCTCCCTCCAAGTGACTTGAAAGAAAAACGAAAGCAAAGGCTAAGAGTAGAGATTGGTATGGATATTAGTATTACATAATTAAGACTAAAAATTAGTTAAGAATCTGTATCTGAGATGAATTACACTTAATCATTGAATTTTGCCCACCTGGTGCTTATTCAGCTACATAGGTAAGCAATAAAGAAAGCCTGCATGCTTCTCCATTACTAAAGCTTCATGGTTAAAGATATTTTTTAGGGTAAGTACCTCCTAATTTCCACATGAGGTGCTCCCAATATATTCAAAAAAAAAAGTTATCTGCAAAAGGTAAAATAACTGCATGTTGGCCCACAAGCCAAAAAACTCAAAAAAATTACTTGGCTAAGACTGAACTATGGATTTTCAAGAAAGGCCAGAGACCTTTTCAAGACGGGACTCGCAATTAAAATAAAAATACATTATTGTGCTAAACTTGAGAGTTCACGCTTCATGAAACTCTAATACCATATTTGTCATTTTTGGTGATACCTGGTTCTGGATGCACTGTTCCATTATGCTCATTGACTGCTTGCTGATTATGAAAGAGCACATTCTGAGCTCTCACCTTGATCTGTTGTTTTCATTCTTCACCTTTGCTACTCAGAGAGCACTGGTCTTACCTCCCAAATTCAATTGAAGTTTTCAGTGTTTCAGGCCTGTGACTCAGGATGCAATTGCACACTTTCATTTTCATCAGCAAAGAGCTGCTGTTTCGGATAATCTCACTGACACTGCATCAATTCAGCAATAAGAGCTGCTTCTGCAGGATTTTTTTTCTGAAGGTACCTGTTAAGCTCATCTTGCTCATGAAAGACAAAAACCTGCTCTTTGTGCTGCGGGTTTTTACAGGATACTCTGCTGAAGACATATATAACAGGAAAAAATCCAGTGTATGCTGAAAACATATGTCTTGTCTAGTCTATGATTTAAGATAAGCAAAGTTTATATTGTTTCAAAGATAAGCAAAATCTAATTGGAGAAATGCAGCACATGGAATAAAGTGTCTCGTTGATAAATGTGTTGTTATTTTCAAGCCTTAGGGATTAAAGCTACTCATTTGTGGCTTTGTTTTTCCTATAATCAAAGTTTGCAGACAAACAGGGGAAAGAGAATTTTTTCTAATACACAGAGTAAAAACAAGATGAAAGTCTCCATCATAATTTGTCTTTAAAAGTTAACAGCTCAGGTATTCTTTGTGCTTTGCCATCCAGAATTCTATTATTATTATTATTGCTCAAGGTCATAGAGCAGCTCTTTAGTAGAGCAATTAAAAAAATCTTTAAAAGTGCCTTCATTTTTAACTAGATGCTACCTTAAAAAAAAAAGAAAACAAAGCACTCCAAACCAACAGCAACAAAAAAATCCGTGCAAACCACAACAAAGAGAAAATACTGAGAACCTTCAGTAAGAAATTATGAATTGTCAAACAACTGGGATGTTTATAATCATCCATGATAAAGTTCCACATGCAGCTATTCTTTTCTGTCTATATTACTACTCTTATTTGTGAAAATCCTGCATGCCAAGGATCAAGGTTTCCCCAGATGCTGTACTAATACCTAAGAATGTGGCTACTCCACTGAGACCACAAGCAAAAGAGAAGAAGAAATTACCTCAGTGGAACACTTGTACCACCTGTCATGTCCAACTTCATATTTAAGAGCGCACATTTCTATACCAGGGCAAACTGCACCTTTAAAAGCCCCCAGTATCTGCCCAAAAAGAGATTCTCCAGTCCAACTTCACTGATACCTAAATGCCTTTTGTGTAGAAGATGGTTTGTGTTTTTATTGATAGTGGCTATATAATCTAGAAGCATAAATGCTTTAGAGTCTTCTCAAAACAGATTCTGAAATGTTGATCTTTTCTGAGAATGTTCTTTCTTAGCCCTTGCTTGATTTATAGCACTACCTGCTGCACAGTTCCATGAACCTATTCCCCTACAAAGATTAAAACATAAAAATGAAAATGGATGTGCAAACCTTATGAACAGGTTTTCACATGACATTCTCTTAGCTGTGATTTGTACTTGTAAAGGCACTCCTCATGTTGCAAAATGTGAAATGTGTAAAATTTTCTTAAGAGAGGATGTTGATCTTTGATGTTTGATCTTTGCACGCTTCCAAGCCTCGTCAACAAGAAGGAAGATTTAATCCATGAAACAGAGAGTGACCAAGAAGCTCTAAGTGATGTCCAGTTGTTGCAGGCCAGTTGCTTGTTTGTAGAACTGTCTCTTGAAGGTTTAGAGTTTCACACGCTTGGATGACCTCAGACCTAGGGGGATGTTAACTAAGCTTGGAAAGAAGGATGTACCACTGATAGTGGGCACAAAGAATGCAGAATTTACAGGCCAGGACATTTGTCAGAGCCCCCAAGATAAGGAGATAAAACTAATAAAACCAACCCAGCAACTGTGTTGAAATCAGCACCAACCAGGTGAAAGGTAATGCTGGCAGGGGGAGATCACAGCCACCAACCCAAGAAACCCACTGATCCAAAAGAGAAAGACTGGGTATGTGGACTAATTAGCATGAGAAACACAAGAGTCATTAAGTAACAGAAGATAGAATGTAAATTAATAAGAGAACTAGTTGTCTTGTAGCCAAGGAACATGAATGCCTTTCTTTGCTAAAATGTATAAATACTGAAAAAGTTTTGGAAGGTGTTGTGCTGGTTTTGTGGATTTGTCACCCAGCCCCCCTTTCTGTGCAGAAGTGTAAATAAATCAAATATATTGACTCCGTGTGTGGAGTGGCCTCTTGCACACCAGGTGAAAGAACCTATTTTGGGACAACAGCTCTCTCTGCTTCACTGAACCTGTACAAAAAAAAATATTAGAACTCCTATTCTAATGTTTCTTCACCCAGTACTTCGTGTCTATAATGGAGGTACTAGCTTAAGAGTTGTAGACCCCTGCAGACAAGAACAATTCCACTGAGATCAGTAAGAGCAAACATGAACAAAAGAAAGTAGTCAGGTCATTTTTTATTTCCTATTTTATTCTACCATGGAAAGTATTTTCTCTTTTACTTAAGTGCAGGTTCATGTTCGTTAATCACACCACACAGATTTCTCACTATTAACTGACGAAATACAGAGGGTTATCTTTTCCTTGGAGAATGCCTGCCAGGGAACAACAAGTTTTAAAAAACTAAATGGCATACTAGCCCAGTGCAGACTTCTTTAAAGTAAAAAAAAAAAAAAAACCCAACAAAAAAACCCCCACATCAGCTAGCACAACTGGTGTTTTTATTTAAATTTATATTTTGCTTCTATGGTTCCTGTCTTGTCTGCTTTCCTAATTAACATATCATTTAGGAGCCTACTTGATTACGCCAAATACTAGCATTATTCATTCTTTCCTACATGGCAACAATGAAAAGGCACACTGTGTGGATTCTCCTTCCGTTTCCTTGCCCATTTCAGGGATACTCACTCTCTTGTGTGCTGGAGAGTCGTTTAAATGCAAAGCACTGTCGCTTCTCTATGTAACCCTGTTAGCATCAGTTGTAATTTTATTTATTAAAACACGTTCCTGTAAGCTCTAGGAGCCTCTGTCCAAATGAAGACTGGAAAAAAAAAATTTGAGATGTGCACAAGCAGGCTGGGGGTTTTTTTCCTGGGTTTGTAATATGCATTTGCACACAATCTCACTACACGTGTGATTCAAAGTTACCAGGCATTTCTGGTCTTCAACCTCCCTGCAGGAATAACTAGAATAGAGGTTTTCTTGTTCAACCACATGGCAAGCCATCGACACCCAGTTCTCTCCTGAAAAGTTGGTGCTCAACTGGTAGACAAAGATAAAGCCTGTGCAGCTACTGCAGAGATCTAAGATAATTCTGCTAAAATATTTGCCCTACTTGCATATTTTGTGTGTCTGTCTTTAGCTCTGCAGAATCACACAATTTGAAGGTCTTGGTCCTAAAAAAGGGACAGAGTGGCTCCCCAGGGAAACATTTGCACATTGTTTACTTTGAAGTTTTCACTGTTCACTAATTCACCCTCACACAGGAAGCAAAAGCTCCATCCAACCTGGCCTTGAACACTCCCAGACATATTTAGTATTACAATGCTAAAGTCACCACAGAGGGAGATCATTCAAAATGAGTGATTTCCACCCTTCAGCAATTTTTTTAGAACATAATCCATTCACAAATTAAAGCCCAAACATCAGCTTAAAAGTTCATTGCCAGAATACATAGCATGCCTAATTTTTTTTTTAAAGAGCCAAAGTCCATTTCAAAAAGCTTCAAACCCCAGTAAACATATGTACTTAGATCAGGGTAAAACCACTCAATTCTGTGTGTAGAATCAAATCATTAATAAATCTCTGTTCTTCCAAGAAAATAATTTTTTTTTAGTTCCTTGCAAATATACTCATACAAGACAGACAAGGAGCTACTGGAGAGCGTCCAGCAGAGGCCACAAAGATGATCAGGGGTCTGGAGCATCTCCCTTATGAGGAGAGACTGGGGGAGCTGGGCCTGTTTAGTCTGGAGAATACTGAGAGGGGATCTCATTAATGCAAATAAACATGTTAAAGGTGTGTGCCTAGAGGATGGTGCCAGGCTTTTTTCAGTGGTGCTCGGTGACAGGATGAGGAGCAATGGCCATAAACTAAAAGACAAGAAGTTTAATCTCAGTTTGAGGAAGAACTTCTTTACACTGAGGGTGCAAGAGCCCTGGAACAGCTGCCCAGGGAGGGCATGGAGTCTCCCTCACTGGAGATATTCCAAACACACCCGGACACATTCCTTCATAACCTGAGGTTTCATAAAGTGAAGATTTCTGAATGCAACTGGACACTAAGCAGGAACTCTATAATTAAAACGTACTAAATGATTTGGGGTTTGTGGGATTGGGGGGTTGTCTTTACTCTGCAATAAATCCCTCTTCTAATTATAAACATTCAGCAAAACAGTACACATCTTCAACATTTTCAGTCTAAGTACTTCTAGCTTCATTTGCTGGTTTCTTTTGTCAAGAATCTCAAGTGCACACTGCATTTTAAACACCACTGGAATCTCCTTTTTGCAATAATAATCAAACAAAACATCCAAGGTGAATGTCTCTAATTTAACATTTCTCTGACCAACACATTTACATTTGTAATCATTAATCATGTCATCTGGCTTAATGTGCTCATTAATAAATTAAAAATAAATCCATTGCATTATTGGCTTTAGGTAGTTGATGACTTTCTTCTCCCTGAAACTTGTCAATGTCATAACTTTAAACCTTATATTTTTGTACTTGGTAGGGAGTCATTGCCAAATATTGACACATAAATCTTATATTTTCCAACATGCTTGTTTGACACTGTAATACAGAATTTGCACTGCTCAAGCAGAATTTTGAAAGTAATCTGTTTTGTTTCATTAAGACTTCCTGCTGTGAACAGCATGAAGTAGCTTTTTACTTCTCAAAGTAATGCAATACTTTGTCTCAAGACTCAGGACCTACTTTTTGCTCTTCTGCTGCCTGCACTGACAATCTTCATGTCTCTTCATCCTGCCTGAATCTCTTGACCATGTTCACTAGTTGAAAAAACAGTGTTGAGATGAATCCCTGCAACCACACACCAACTATGGCTGATTTGGTGACACCTTGACAGTAACTTTGACAATAAGTTTTATTCTGAAACAATGGCAAAGCATAAAGAGGTTCCCCTTTTTGATTTTGGGACTCAAAACACTCCACTGGCTTCCACAATCAGATGTGCACTCAGTCAATTTTTAAACAGAGAGCATCCAAGATCTTTCATTTCAGGTTTCAAATTTGGATTTTTCCTGTATTTCTATTAACATAAAAAAAGCATTGCACCACCTGTTGTGGGAAGATGAAACAAGTTTCTGGAGGCTTGATGTTTTCATTAACACACATATATAGAACCTACATATACCACATAAACCAACCCATGCATGGTTTTTAGTGCTTCCTTAAGGAAAGCATAAATAACTTGAGTCCCTATTAACATTCATTACAGAAAGGGCTATAACTTCACTTTTCGTATTTAACCAAGACCATTTTGTCTTCCAAAACTGAATTTTTGAACAGTTTGTTGAGGATAAAATAAGTTCTAAATTTTAGGACTCAATACAGCAATACTGAGCAATAATTCTACCTACTCACCATACCATTTTTATGAAGGCCTTTTAAATACATTTATATGAAAAATATTATGGATATCTGCCTTGTTAGCCTTCCCCATAGACAATCAACCTTATCATCTCTGCCCTTGAGCTCTACACAGTCAAAACCCTCCCCAGAGCCACCCCACTGCCTCTCCTTGCTTGGCTGTTTGAAGAGCTTGTAGCCACCCACTGCAGCACTCCAGTCATCCCACCACATTTCCTGATGGCAACTGCGTCCTCTCTTTCCCCACATTCCTATATAAGGTGAAGAAAAGAAAAATCAAACTCAATTCAAAGTCTACATCAAAACAGTTTTAGGAAAAAGGTTCCAATTAAATTGATCTCAACTACAGCGTATCAAATTTATAGGTCACCTAAGACCATACAAATAGCCTACAACACACTTTATGATTCTGGAATTATGGTTTACAAGATGTCCTTGACACTAAATGAAGGCAAGGATGTTAATTCATTCCATAGTTTCTACAGAGGCAATGCTATTACCCTCTGTTAAATTCTAAATTGGCCATTCAAAGCTAAGCCCAGGAAAAGAAATATGAAATCTAATTGATGTGGTATCATTAATCATTTTGTTTAATGATTCTATAAACTGTCTTTTCAAAACCATCCAATTTGCCTTTATCTGTGTTTTCCATGTGTTTGTCTACATATAACTCTACCCCTGCCTGCACTTTTGACTTATTTATGAGCCCTCCAGTGGAGTTGACTAAGATTATGCTTAACTAGTGGTTAATGTCCTGGGGGCATCACAAGTGTATCAGACAATGAAAAGCAGTCAGGCTTTTAGGACAAAGAAAAGCAATATGCATTGAAAAAATGAGTCTGAAGCAGGCTCCTTTTCTAAGGGTGCAAGAATAAAAGTTTCATAGAAGGATACAAAGCCATAAAATCAGGTTTGGTGTTTATGTCATAGTTTTCCTGAAAATCAATATAGAACAATCCTTCTAGAACAGTCATCCAACATACTTGTATCCAACAGATTATTTATAAAAATAAATGTGAGCATTTTAAAGATACAGAAACAACGTAATTAACTTCAATTGGTTTAGATTTCCTAATTCACCAAGCATTCACATTAGTCTACTTGTGGTAGAGATAATATTTCAATCAGCACAGAAAAGCCACAGAAATTATTTGGGAAATTATTATTAATCATTTCAATTGATAGAAACAATTTTTTTTCTAAAATGGGAATGCAATTTCAGAGGAAAATAAATTGGTTTTTTTTTAGTCAATAATATAGGTGGTTGCAATAGGTTCAGGCACACACTTTTAAGACACCAAGCAAAAATAACATAATATTCTGCTATGCTGCATGAATATTGAAATAGGAAGTTGAAACAACAACCAAATCTTTTTCCTTGCCAAGAATTTTTAACCTGAAGTCTTACTTAATCTGACTTCAATTTTATAGCCAAACCCCTCCCCAGCTATCACCTAAGCATCTTTGTGACCAAATAGGTTTAACCTGTAACAAGTTTGGCACTGTACAATATCATGTAAATCCACACGGAAATGTAAAGCAGCAACAAAGTCTGGTTCACACAACCCTTTAAATAGTAACTACATAGTTCTACTGAAGGAATACAACTCATGGATCTAGTGGCATGGTACTCAAGAATATACAAACACATTTTCCCTAATGTGTTTTTTTCAACACAAATTTAACCGCACATCTGACTTTCATTTGGAAAGAAAGAGATGAGAAATAGCTTTGATGTGACATCAGAATGTAACAAATAGGGAACAAATTACCCATATTTAGTCATTCATTTGTTTCCATATGAAACACACCTATGCCATGATTCGTAAGAAAAGGAATTATTACACTCATGAGGGAAAAAAAAGAGCCAATTATGTGCACTGCACGTATTAAATCCAAGGGTAATTTGCTAACATCAAAGTTCATTAACCATTCGCCAAGTTCAACACCCAAAGGATCCTAATTAATGCTGAAAACCTGAAAAACTAGGTCTGACCTATTCTTCTGTGTGATAGCAGCCTGAAAATTGACATTGCATGGTGCTGCTTTTTCCCATTTACTTGCTGTAGAAGTCATTTAATGCACCTGTTGCCTATGCAATATTAATAGTAATTGAACTTGAAAATAGATCCTTTCTGACTGCTGGTTATTTTGCCAGGATAAGCTCACATTAAAATCAACCAGGAAAGTGGGTGATTTACAAATTGCTGGATTCCTGAGTTTAAAAGGCAGACTTTATCATGGTGAACTCATTTAAGAGGCTTACTCTGTGCTCGTTACTCCATGAATCTTGTGCAGGTTAAACACATAGCACAAGTACTAGTTGGACTGCTTTGTTATTTTTCCTCCCTGTACTTGACCTCTGTAGCAATTTCATAGGTCTAAATCCATCCTGTTAGTGAAAAATTATACAGACTACATGTAGAAGTTTGACAATGGATCTGCAGACTTTGTTAGTATGTTCACAATATTTTTTTCCTTTCAAACAATAAGGTCTCTCATCCAGCACCAGCTTCCTCAGACATCTAGGTGTTAATTCACAACAGGAAACTTAACAGAGAATTCCAGTTTCATTGTCTGAAATGTAACTCAGTCACAGAAACTCAAATCTTGGTTCACCTTCACCACAACAAGAAACAAGCTTCTATTTTGCTGATACTCTCAAGTGCTATCAGGAAGGACTAATCCAATAAATGTTCACATGCACTTCTTGATGGCAGGAGCAAGTTCTGATTTCAAGAAAATGATATTGTTTCTTTCTGATTTCGAGGAAGACCAACATTCAAGCCCACAAAATATAAACTCCAAGTATTACTGTAATAGCATAGTATCTTTTTTTTTTTTTGTTCTTGTGCATGTATGGGGGGTTATTGCAGAGACAGAAGAGTCTCTCTAGAAACTATTAATTTTCCAGATTCAAAACATTAGTTGTTTCTTCTCTTTCAAAGCTTTAGGGTTGTTTGGTTTTTTAGGTTTGGGGTTTTTTCATTTGTTTGTTTGTTGTTTTGTTTTCCCAGGAAACAGTTCCCATTATTACCAGGTTAAGTAATCACGCAACAGAAAAGAAGCAAGTAATGAACTTGTACCAATATGATGTTTAACACTCCAAGATCTTCTATTTCTGTAGCAACAACAGAAATTTTTCACCACAGGGCCTATAAATAAAAAATTAAAAGGTGTACTACAGCTGCAACACCTAAATACAAACTTAGACAAACAAACCTATGACAGGATTAGGTCCTGTCACATTTATTTTATATTTCCAGTTTTCCATATCACTGTTACTTGAAACCACTTCTTATTTAATTAAATATTGAACTGCTAGCAAATGAGAACAGTAGTTTGACAAAGGGGTTTTGCTTTTTTCTTTTATAATAGGCTCATAATAATTTAAAAGAAGCATGGTTTTTGAGTAACAAAAATCCTGGGATAATTTTAAAATAATGGAATACCTTATCGACCTCTACACAGATCCACCAGCTAAGTAAAAATAATGATATTATTTTTATTCTCAACAGGATTCTTTTTAATATATTTTTGTCCTGAAAGTTACATGCTTAATCTAAAATGTCTCTAAATTCCGTCTCACGAGTTCGATGATGTGACCACGAGTGAATTGATGCAAAACTGCTTCCTTTGTAAGAAATATTTACTGTGTTTTTTTCATTAAACTGTTCTGCAGCGACCTGCTTCCACTGAATTTCATCAGAAACTATGTGCATTAGTGTTTCACAAAGGCACACACTATTAAAGTATTTAAATCCACTGACTTTAACTGGAGGCTGCAGAATGAACTAGCAAACAGTCAAACATTTTGGATTGATTAGAAGAGTTGGGTGCCAGGACTTTCTGGTTTTTACACCAGGTTGCAAGTCAGTAAGTGTCATTATGACTCAGCTTCCCACTGAATCTCCTAAAAGAATACCTCAAAAGAAAAAAATCCTTACACCTGCCAATAAAAAAAAAAAGTTTTTTTGTTTTGAAATGTAAATTAGCAGTTATTTCATGATAGCCTACTTCAGTGGAATCAAATAGTCAAAACTTGGAAAAGCTACATGCTGGTTTTTCAGTTAAAAAAAGCTCTGGCTACCCAAAGTTAAACATAACCCTGTAACATATTATGAGCCAAAGCTACAAATACTACACTATTTTGTGCATATATAAAATGACACAAAAAGGAAAGGATGAGGTAAGCAGTATATCTGTCAGAAAGTTGCTCATAGTGTCAATCTAAAGTCTACTAATGATCTTCAGGAAAAACAAAGGCAGGTGAAACCATGTTTCAGTTCCCTCCTATAATTCCTCTTTCTAACTCAAATGTCCTTTCAGGAATGCAGTTTTTAAGGAATAGCTAAATACTAGATTCACACTACATTTTATACTCACAAAATAAAAGATTATTTTAATAAAAATGTCTAAGTTAGTAATATTAATTCCTCCCCCCCCCCCAGCACAGANCACAGTAAGTTTTAACTGCCCAGTATTTAAAGGTTTAGTGGTTGAAGGCCATGGTTTGTTTTCAGTCTCTGAGGTTTTTAAGTTTCTATGACAGAAGCATTAACTTCAATGTACTCAGCCCTTCAAGAGGCAGCCCATGAAAAGCACAAGGTGTCTGATTCTTTCATCAACCTCAACAGCAGCACTTTCCATTATTTTAGTTGATTATAGGTGGAGTATAGAGATAGAGCTGACTACAGATAAAGGTGGAGAAAAATAGGTTTCCTTGAAAACATTTCCTGCAAAGACACATCAGTACCAGGAAAGGTACAATTCCAGCCACATCATTTACCTTACAACGCTCCCCAAAAAACACTGGCTCCAGTGGTCCAAAGGCTTTCTGAAAAGGATGGCATCCATGGTAAAGCTATGACCTTCCTATAGCACAGGATTTTATGGCAAAGTCATTGAACTGTATGATTGCCAAGGGTTGAAAACGTCATGGAGTAACAACTACCCCAAAACAGGGTTTAATGTAGGTACTTTTGATCCAAGATCCATTTAAAGTGCAGCATCGTTCTGCTCCTCAGTTAATTCCTGCAGATTTTATCTGCCTAATGTTTTGATTTCAGAAGACAAGGACATAATTTTCTTTTTATCTGCTTCTAAATAACATAACTTTTGATGCTCTGCTCTTTAAAAGTTTTGCTCATTATCCTTCCAAGCACAGCTCTAAGAAACTGCTTAGATTATTCTGGCAGCATTTATCAAAAAAAAACCATTTATAAAGGTCATTTCTTAAGGTCAGTTGAATAATCCAAGGAGAAAACAGGGATTCTTTCTCACCATGTTCCTCTCAGCAATTTTATGCTGGAGTCAATCATTTTCATCACACATTCTGCTCATCCAAAACCTTTCTTCCTTATTCTCTATCCATAAATTCCTTTGGAGAGAAAAAGAGCACGGACATTAAATGCTGTAAGAATAATAGGGATTCCAGTGCAGAATGATAAACTTTAGATCATCTGACAAACTGGACCACAAAAAACCCAAAGTGGGGGTGCAAGACCCAGTTCCACTGGGTCAGTTGTATTTGTGTGAGATTGATCCTGGTTTTAATTCCATTCAGACAATGCTCTATAGCAAAGACAAGTACATTTCTGACCTAATAGTCTTCATGACATTTGCTGGAATAACCAGAAGTGGATTTCTACATGAATCACCGTAAAGTTTTCTGGATAAATACTTGCTCCTAGTGCCTCCACCATCTTTACCACTGACTTAGCATAAGGGAACATTACTGACAGTTTAATAATGTTTCTAGATTTTGTAAATACTTGACATAAAGGTAAAAAGTACCATCCACAAAAGTAGACTCAGCTAGTACAGTTTCCTTAAACAAGTAAAACAGCACAAATATTCTTAGCACAAATACTCCCTGTTAGTGAAAGAGGTATTAGATATCATTACATTCCATATAAAAACCTGATTTTCTCTTATCCACCTCCATGCCTGCTGCAGAAGAAATATGCAATTTTCTGAATTGGCTCTGCAGGTGAGTAAGAAAGGTGTCAGGTAGGCACTAAACTGATCAATATCAAACCAAATTCATACAGTCTGGAAGGGTGGAACTTATTCCTGCACAGTTTTACGTGCTGCCGTTATCTCACAGGGGCTCGTTCAGTTTTGAAAAACAAGAGGTAACCTCAGATTATTTTTCATGTTTGACATTAAACGCTGGCTGTTCTCGTGCAGCTCAGCCTTAGAACAAAGTCTTAAATACCAATTTGGATCAAAGTGTTCAAAGTGCTAATTGAGCTGGCAAAGATACAATGCTCACAATTAAAAGATGTCTCCATTTGGTTGGTGGCCAGATCTGTAGCTGGAATGAAGCTGCAGATGCCAACTGATAATCAGAGCCAGCTCCTCTCTGAAACACAGTGCTGCATTTCTTACTTATTAATTGGAAGGGACCACCGTGACTCTGACATTACAATGTAGTCACTGACCTCAGAGACTGGCTCTTAAATAGGGGTTTTGTCTTCTTCTTGTTTTCTTAGTGGCACAGATCCTGCCACAATTTAAACACTAAAATATTCAGATTCAAATTGCAACAGAGACGTCCTTTAACCATGATGTACAACTCTTGTTCTGTTGACATGCAACTGCCCAATTACTTACAGATACATAGGATTTTTTGGACTTGAATTCTATTTGACTATTTATTGACTATTGAATTCTAAGAGAAATGGAAATACAGCCCTTGCCATGACTGCATTCTTCACTTCTGCACATTAGAAGGCACATTATTAGGCTGATCAGTACTAATCTAATGAGTGCTGTGTTTTCACTGCTTATGTTATGCAGAGGAATAGCAACATCATATGAACCACTCTCCGTAGAAAATATTAAGAAAAACCAAAGGAAAGCAATTTTTAAAACAAAGGCTTAAAATACTCAAGCAACAAACAAGGGAGTTGTTAAGGGTGTACCTGGGGCATCAGTACACAACTACTATAACATCCAGTCAGTACCCAGTAAGGGCAAACTTTTCATATACGTCACTTAGAAAATAAAAAGAAACCCCAGAAAGTTGAGAGAAGAATGCCTTTTATGGCCCACAATAAGATCACTCTCAAAGAAATATAAAAGGAAGAGAAGTCAGAAAGCTTTGCATATCTGAATGCTCTTGCATGTTGGATGCCAGTGAGCTGGGACAGTTAAATCCTGTGTTCTTTATCTAAATAGAAAGTCATACAATTACTGAAGAATAATTTCTTTCAGGATACTAAACACATCAAAAGTAAAAGATTA
Source organism: Pachyramphus minor (assembly GCA_013397135.1). NCBI lineage: Eukaryota > Metazoa > Chordata > Aves > Passeriformes > Tyrannidae > Pachyramphus > Pachyramphus minor. The sequence continues at coordinate 125,044 of VYXB01006627.1, forward strand.
TTTCTATAACACAAGTGACAAACTCCTGTATCAAGAGTCTACCTTTTCGTCTCATTGCCCCAAAATCTTGTAAACAGGATGCATCAACTTTTTCCATAGGTCCTGAACACCACAGTAAATATGCTACAGGTTGTAAAACAAGGAACTTGTTGACCTAAATAGAGACAGATCTGTATATTATGCATTTCATCTTTACTGTGGTTCCGTGGACTTTAAAAAGTGAATAGTACATCAGGTATGCATTAACAAAATAAAAAGGCTTTAAAGAAAGAAAGAAAAACTAGAATTCACTCAATGTTGGAGGATCTAAATCATGAAGCAAATTTAAATAAAGCCTCATACTTCTGTTCTTCTAGGGTAACTGAAAACAATAAGAAGCAAAAAGCAAACTCTCTTTCATACAAGAAGCCTTAACACAGTGAGATTTTGTTTTAGAGAAATTGGAGGTAAACAACAAATGCTGAATTTAAAAAAAAATCTGTAACCATCTTGTATATAAATAAAAGAGCAGAGTTCTCCCTTCAAAAAAAAAAGAAAAAAAAATTTGATTGTTGTCTTGGTTCTGTCAAGAACAAAGAGCCTTAATCTAGTTCTTGGAGGTAAGCACAGAGCAGTACAGCACAGGTGCAGGAATGAGGGTAAGAAATGGGGGGCTCAAGACCAAAGACCTTGGAAGCACTTGGACCTGTTTCCAGAAAGGTGTGAAAGAACAGACTGGGCACGATAACCAATTCGCATAGAACATGAGAAACCTGTGTTCAGGGTGGGGAAATAAAGAGGTACACCCACCAAGCCCAGGTGCATGTCCCATGACACCTGACCAACACTGGAACCAGGATTTGGGATTTGTTTCTTTCTTTTCTTCCTTATTCCTTATCTCTTTTTTTTTCCATCTTACCCCTTTATCCAAAACCCACTGCCCTGTGCAGTGGTCACAGGGTCTAACATACCGATTTCCATGCCAAGTGTGTATCCTACTAATAAAACCTGGTGAGTTATTGCAGAACTTCTGACTTTTGTCACTCCTTTTGACCACAGCATCCACAAATCGTGGGTCCTTCTTTCACTCTGAGGGTGGGATGTCTCCCTTTGATCCATAGAAACTGCAACACAGTAAAGTTTTGGTCGTTTGGTGTTTTTAAACTGAAATATCTTAGTTCCACGGTCCTCCCTCATTCATAAGATGCACCTCAACATCCTTTGCCATTTCTTATAACAGAGAAAGTCCTATATTGTTTGTTCCACTGGTATTTTGAAACCAGGTATCAAAATCAGCCTCACATGTGCTGTAATACAGGCACTTCAGCTACTCAAAACTATTTCTGCATCTAAAAGAAAGTGCTTTACTCAGTATCACAAAAACAGGAATTCAAATCTGAAGTGGTCAAAGGACTGTTGTGGTGTGAGAGTCTATAAATCGATTCACATAAGGCTTGAAGTTTATTTACTCTGCAATTGATTTCGTTGACGTATCACCATTGTCACAATGGTCTTGTTAACACGGCCTGAAATTTCAAAATGACTAAGTGACTGCTAAGCAAACAAAGATTAAGGATAAGACAGAACATGTTTCTAAGGCTGTAATAACCATGTAAGGAATCTCTTCAATTTTCAAGAAGTGTTTGTGAGTTGTGGGAGTATTTGGAGGATTTTTAGGTTTTTGTCAGTTGAGTTTTTGCTTTTTTCTTTTTAAGATTAATATTTAAAAGATGGCATCTTGATGTTCACTATGAATATATACATATGTTTTAATATATTACTGTGATAGTTATTCTCTTTTATTATGCCTGTTTCAACAAGGGAGAGAAAACTGAACCTTCAAAACCAACCTCCACTCCTTATACACATCCTAATTTGCAGCAAAAAACATGGATTATACAGTTTTAAAGAGGAAGAATATCAGTGGAGGTTGTCCAGAAATATACCAAAACCATAATTAGTTTTTGTTTGTACCATTCATTTTTATTGCTTATGCTCCAAATGAAGTTGTAACTGATATTCAACTCTTCTATATATTTTAAGAAACAGGTATTTATACAAGCATATTAAGAATGATCCCTGGACTAGTGCCAAGCAGAAAACCCAAATCAAATGAAGCAGTGGTGACCCTTACCATATCCAAAAACACTCAAATCCACTCTTTCATGAAGGCAGAATTCCTTCCATTTTTCCCCTTAAATCAACCTTCATGTATTAATTCCCACACAGCCTTTTGGAAGAAGAAAATAAAGGAAAGCAAATAGGAAAAGGAATCTTCCCACCTTTCTCTTCCACACAAATAAAAAGGTTCCACAACACACAGACCACATCACCTGTTCCAAATTATCTCCACTGAAAACTACTCTGCAAGCAATGAAACGATGGTAGAAGAGTGAACACTCTTCTTTCACACCGTCACTGAGTGGGTAATGTTGGAAAGGACCACAGTGGTGAATCCAAGCTCAAGGAGGGTCATCCTGGAGGATGACACTGCACAGGGTCATTGCACAGGTCCACATCCAGAGATTTCTTCAGTATCTCCAGTGAGGGAGGTTCCACAACCTCTCTGGGCAATCTATTGCAGTGTGCAGTCACCTGCACAGTAAAGAAGTTCCTAAAGTAAGAAAGAAAGTTCCTAAGTAAAGAATTCAAGTGAAAGATAAAAGTTTTTGAGGTCTGAAAAGGCCAAGATCTTTCTCTAAAGCAGATTTGGAAGGTTACCTACCATGTCAACTTCGAAAAAGCTTCAGAGCCAGGTAAGAAGAGAGACTTTGAGGAAGCACCCACTGCTTCCCATCCCTAGGGGAGTCGTTTGGAACAACCTCAGGATGTGTCAGATGAGGTTACACTGACAGCCAGGCCACTAAGAAACGCACCAGGGTAATCAATCCCTCAGTGAGCTTTTAACAGTACAACCATTGCTCAGGTTGCTCTTTCAGCAGTGCCATAATGACAGCAACCTTCAACATAAATATAATATTCTCTTGAAACATGAGGAATCTTATATCTTTTTGTAGACTGAAATGCAAGGCTGTCAAACCAAAAGCCTGCAAAAGTAGAAGTTGGCAGAATAATTCCAGCTTAATGTATTTTCCAGCACTAATGTTTGTCTAAAATATGATTTCTTGCATTTGAAGGAAGTACCAGGATGTAAAAAAATCGCACAAGTGTTATTTATATATATATAATATGTATATATATATATATATTCAAGCCACTGAGAAAAAGATAGCCAAAAATCAAATTTTCATACTTCATTATGTACCTACCTACAACTAGAAACCCTTTACATGCAGGCCCACACTACATTTTCCCTGGAGCAAAAAGAGATCTTTCTACATTAAAAAAAAAAAAATACACCAATGGAATTGGATACCATTTGGCAATTTTTAATTTCTTTTTATGAACATCCACAATGTTGTTTTGGCATCTACTGCAGATACTCTCCAGAGACTTCCCCACAGCCATTCCTTTTCATTAAATTAACAAGAATCAGGTAAGAGCCCTCTCCATCCTCATTAATGTTTGGTAAGTAATGAGCATTAAGATTTAGGCACACGCCCAGATACACTATAAAACAGTGCTATCTGTAGAACTCTGGAAGATTTACCCTTAAGTTAGCACTAGGGGTACATAATCTATGAGTTTTAAAGTATATGGAGCACAGGTATCTGTAGCACGAGGGGAATCTATTCTATTGCCTTAAAATTGAAGTGCTGGCTTTTTCCTGCTTTCTTATCAGCAGAATTTGAAGCAACATTTTTAAAACTAGTTTTAAGCTTTTGTTTGAAAGAATTAAAGCTACATCAATACTATAATTTCAAAGTCCTGAGCAGTGACAAGAAGAGCCTAACCAGTCTCCTTCCCTCCAATATTTTCTCACTCTTTATACACACGGCGTTTTTAGTTCCTTATCTTTGTTTAGAAAGAGCAGCATCCAGATGGAGTCAGCCTCTGGTAAGATACAGATAAAAAGAGTATCTCTAGAATGACATCAATATTTCAACTTATTCATTCAGCACATAATGTCCCTTTTTATCTACCTCCCTCTAACAGGTATTGAAATTAGCCTGTTTTCCCATCATCACCCCTTTGATATCTTATCTCATCCTATCAGGTCTGAGAATGGCTCTGGCAACTCCTCAATTCCGACTTTGTGAAGTGAAACTTCCCAATAATTTCCTTGAAAAATCAAGTGGTTGAGGGAATTGCTTGGATATGTATGTTTGCTTCCAGCCTAGTCAGTAACTGAACTTCTGAAGACACATCTACTTATTTCAAGTCCTTGCAAATATTCACAAGAATAAGTCTGCTACAGATATTGAATATTCTTCTATAGCAATGATGCAAGCTACCTTAAGGATCGTTTAATTCTCAAGAATGTGGAAAGACTTAAGGCAGATTAAATTATTCCATGCTGCTTCTTCCAAGGTATTGTCGGATGTAATCTAGGGCAACAAAAGCTTTGTGTTCCTGTAATGGCTGAACATTATTTGGAACAGTTTTCCATCACATATAAAAGTACAAAATTTTAACATGTGATATGACCAAGATTAAGCAACAAGCGAACATATGATGTGAGTGAACACTAAAATACTTAAACCTGATTGCAGTATCAACTTCTGTACATCAGCTATTTGACAGGAATGGCTTAAGACTTGGCAACTACATTTTCTAAGTCATTGATGGACAATTTGTCTATACAAACGAAACATTCTCCTTAAACCTTAAGTTCTGGTATGCAAGTCCTGTATTTCCTCCTAGCTATTTCAGAAGCTATTTAAATTTTGTCAGTTCAGGTACATATGAAACTGGCAATACCATGCACTGTGACATTAAAACAGACAGAAATTCAAGTTTTTTCTGAGTCCATCTGAAGAACTGATTATTATTTCATTAAACCAGATCTTACTGTTTAGCTTTCACAGCACTTTAATTCTTTCTGTGCCCAGAAACAGATAACAATCTGCCCTTGAGCCAAAAGAGCTCCAGCTGAGTAGAAATTAGGGAAAGAACTAGGATATTTGAAACAGAGGTATGAGTTAAAGAAATATAATATATTAAATGTCTGCTTTCACAAGGTTCCCTAAGCCAAATACAGCACAACTGTGTACACTGAAGAGGAGACAGTTGTTTTACAAGTAAATAAAAAGAGCAACTGCAGATGAGTCTCTATTCACTGTCTGTGCACTGGAGGACTGTATTTTTTTCACACATCATTCATTTATGACTGTAGAGATTTTGCAGAAAGCAGTATTTGAGATTGATTTTTCACCAGATTAAACAGCCAGACTGCAATGATTGCAACGTTAAAGACGATTAATGAAGGAAACAGAAGGGAAGCAGCAATGAGTTCTGACCACCCCCCTCACCATTGTCATCGAGGCACCATGGTTACAGACTAATTTCCCAAGCCTTGCCATCTGCATTAAGCCAAATAACCTTATTCCTCAGCTGAGAGTAAAACAAAGAAAGCTGCAAACCTAAACTTTCTAAAAGAGATCAGGATGTCTTCCTAACCATCACAACTGTTTTGTACCCCCCATACACATGACACCTAAATAACAGTCTACATTTCCGAGGCCATAGCTCTCGTTTACATTCGGATTTTCGAAAGGTTAGTGCAGTCAACAGGCTGTTCCCTTTTGAAATTCAAAAGGCATCAGATTTGACTGGTTCAGCTCACTTAAAGGAAAATCCACTGCAGATTACAGGTATTAGGCCTCTCTAAAATATCTGGTCCCTTGGCAAACGGTTGGCTCCCCTCACAGAAGGGGGAAGAAAACAAATCAAAACCAACAAAACCTCAACAGTACCTGTTTTCAGAAGTGCACATACCAGGAGCCTCTCTACTCTCCATGGAACAGAGGGGTTGAAGCACAGCAGGACTGCTGGACTATGCCAGTCACTGATAAGTAGTAAGAATACAAGGGCTATTTTTGGCTTTTTGGCACAGAAAACAAGAATTAATTGTCAACTGATCGCTTTCAGCAAAGCAGCTCAAAGGTTCAGCTACTAAACACAGCTGTTTGATTTACGCCCTCACTGAGCTTCAACCCACCCTGAAAAATATTTCTTAACAAAAAAACTCAAAAAACCCCACTAAGTGAAGCAGTAATAAAATTGATTTTATTTCTCTGTTTTCAAGGGAGAGTCTCTCTTTGCACATCGAGCACACATTTCATTATTTTGCCTCAGGAGGAGGAAACTTCCTCAACAATCTAATGATACCCAGAGCACAGCACAGCTGCTTTTCAGTCTTGTCAGCTCAATTTTCCCTCACATTCTTTTCTTTTCTCTTCCACATTTCTGTAAAATCCCATTTCCCCCCTCTTATTTAGTGCCACAGGCGAGCCTGAAACAAACATATGGCTGCAAAATCACTCAGACACGAAGAGGATGGCATACACAAGGTGGGCACAGTGTACTGCTGGGCTTATTGTTACTCTTGGTTCACAAAGCAATTCTGAGGTACAAAGTTCAAGCTCTTATTCCTGTTGAGTCATTCATATCAACAAAAATCACACAGCCACCTGAAAACATGGATCAGGTACTGAGAATTCAACAATATAAAGCACGAATAGGCTATTTTGTTTACCACTTACAGCACCGGGTAATTTGTCTCCCCTCCCATTACCAGCACAAGTTTATAAACACCCACAAAAGCTACTGAAAATGTCTTAAAGTGTAATTTTACTACGGTGAAATTACAGGGATTGGGCCCCACTATAAATCCCTGTTGGCCTGTTCTTGCACAGAAGGTGTTTTGATGCTCTTTAAGCAAGGGCACAGCAACAAAGCCAGTGATGACACATCCCTCTGGGTAGAGCTGTGGTGGCCTGGAAGACTTTTGTATGCAGAGGTTAGAAACATGTTCTGCTGCAGCTCCACCTCCAACTAAGAGGGAAAGGTGGTAAGTTTGCAATTAGATGTGACTCAGCAAGTGCTCCCTCCGTTTTCTAAGGGCTGCAATTTGACAGTTTGTAAATACGTTTTTCAACCAGCTTCCATTCTCATAACAGGCAAATGAAAAGAAAACCTACTCATTTCCTGCAAGGAAACTGTGACTGTAAATCAATCAAATATGATAATTCATAAATAACAGCAATAAGAATATGCAAATGGATGGGAAAAAGAACACTTTTGGTAACATACACTAGCTGGCAGCAAACAAATCTTACCTTCCTAAGGCAGTATGTGGAAACAAACACACCAGAATTTTTTGACACTTTTCTACTTCTTTCTATAGAAGCTATTAATCAGTATTGACAAGAAAGATATTGAGAAATGCTCTCCACAGCTATTTCTTCAGCATGTAAGAGTCACATATTGATTTCTCTAACAGTTGACTGAAGTATGGTTTGTATCAACAAATACAGCAGAAACTTAAGAGGGAACACTACCAAAAAAACTTGCAAAGACAAAACAGAGTAAAAGTAAACATTAACAAACACAGGAATAATGTGGAGGTAAGGGGTAAATGAGTAAGTAACAGCAGAAGAAGGAAACAGAGAAAAACCCCTGTAGTAGCACACAAAAACTGCTACTTCATGATATGTCACATTTATTCTTCAGCATTTCTAAAAGGGCTTGCCCTCCAATGTGTTTGAAATAGCAAGCATAACAATACACATTGCACAATATTAAGAATTAGGGATGATATAAAAAAATATTTATGCTTTTTGACAAACATATTACTTGACTTCCATAGAGAGAATATTTGCAGATCTGATTCTTACAAGACAGCTGGCACATCCATTGTGAAAAACTAGACAATGGAAAGAGACACTGGTTTTGACAAGTGGCATAAATGAGATTTCTTTGTCTGCAGAGTGGTACGCCATGAGGATTACTATCTGTGAACAGTTTTCTATTAAATACAGAAAATAATATTGAACCCACAATCTCACAGAAAAAGGGATTACAATTTTAGGTTAAAATATCCTTATATCCTGTCCTAGCTATAAATTAATAAATGAGAAAGAAACAGGAAAGTGTCAGCATTCTAATTTTCCTAAACACAAAGAACACATTAAAATGTCAAAAGTAACTCCATGGCAAGTCTCCTGAGCAGAAATGCATTATACATAGCATAACAAGCAGAATTCCAACTGTTCTATTGCATTCAGACTGAAGTCTAGAGATCCTTAAGATTCACCTGGAATCACCTGGAACTTCAGAATATATTAACTGTAGATTAGAGCAAATCCAAAATAAGTCTTCAGTGAAGGTCGCAAAAGTTTTTATGGCATCCTTTCTTTCTGTCACTGCCTTTTTATTTTTTCCTTCTTCTTCCTTTCACTTCCCAGAAATCAGAAACATAAGTGATAAAATATCACCCAAAAAAAATCTACTTTTAATTTTTCTGGCAAAACAGACTTTTTTTCTCGATTTTTAGGTTAGGTTGGTGATTTCAGACATAGGGAACACCTTTAAATGTACTAGCCCAGCCAATAAAATGACATAGCAAGTATCACACTTCCAAAGGCATCATTCATTACCAAACATTAGCCCTAAAATAGCAGAAAATCCCATAAAATCTAAAACTTTTAAAAGATTAAAAATAAAATCTTCCCCCCACCAAGATATGCAGAATTTAAAAAGTGTGGTTACCATATTCTGGAGGAGAAGCAGAAGTAGCTCCTCCTGCCCACACATCTGGTGGTATGGGGTTTTTTGGATGTTTTGTTGATTGATTGGCTTTTTTGATTGGGGTTTTATGTGTTTGGGGGTTTTGTTTGTTTAAGGTCACCCACATGCGCAATTTTTGTTCTTTTTGGATACATCAAAACTTTCCTCTCAGAAGAAAACCATTGTTTCACCAAGTAGCTTCTAGTTTGCTGCATTAGGCACTTGCTCATAAGTCATCAAAACAAAGCCATTAAGCCAAACACATTCCTTGAAAAAAAAATAAATAAATGGAGTTGCACCACTGGTTTAAGCACCCACAGTCAACAACAAAAGCACGTAGTTCTTCAGCTATGATACAGTCACAAGCCATATCTAAATACTACTTCTGTACCTCAAATACAAGTCCTTACAAGCCATTAACAAAACAAGCAGCAGCAGCATCACCCACATTGACAGAAACCGGAAAGCTTTCACAGCCCAGAAAACTCAGGCAGCAAAAAGCGTGAATTCTAAGCAGGAGATAAATGGTAGAGTTATCACCCCTGCGCTCTTGAAAGAATAATATTAAGAACGTACAGCAAAAAAAAAAAAAAGCACCGTGTTTTCTGCTCAAGAAGCAGCCTGTAGCACTCTGCAGAGTTCATGCTCAGCCGTGGGGAAAAGGAGGGACGCTGCTGGACCTCAGCCCGAGATCTCACGGGCGAGAATAGCTCCTGGCCACCTGCCAGAGACAATGTAACCATGGCGTGGTTACAGCCCAGAGCATTAGCACCCAGCGTGAGCCTCATGCTTCCACTTCAAAGTTTAGAAAGGGGCAGAGTTCCACCTGCTCTCGTATCAGCGTAACTCAATGACGGCCACTTTCAACACTTGACGATACCCCAAAAAGACCTTAAAAACTAAAACCAAGGATTTTCGACTTTCTCCCCCTCCACCCCAGTGTGGTAATGTCAAATATGTTCCTCTTTGTCTTTCCTCAAGTCTCCAACTGAGTGCTTTACACACCGTTATCTGAAGGAAGGGAAAGATATTATTTTCACGTCCCTTAGAAAATAATTACTTAAGGCGACAACTAGAGGAAATAATGGACCTTGAAAATACATCCAGAGGAGAAAAAAAAAAAAAAAAAATCAATCATTTATGTCAGGTTTTCGAACTTAATAAGCAGATTCATTATATTTCTGTCACTTCCGACAATACACATACACCATGTGTCTGTTGAAGGTAACAGCCACACCTTCATCAAGCAACTTAAAATGAGCACACCAGCTTTGTCCTGCTACAAACCACAGAGGAAGCGTTCTTCTGAAGCCTGTGAATTACAGATTGCTTTGTAACATCAGCCTAGGAAGACTCACAGTGGAAAAAATGACCACCAGCTACTTCTCCCCCATTCAAATAAGTTCTGCCTTTTACAGCCTTGTTGTTTGTACATGCATTTAATGAGTTGCTGTAGTAGAAATGTTATTATTGAAGTGCATCTTGTGAGGTTTATGGTCCTGTTCTCTGCTATTAAGCATTCTGCTTCAATCAGATTATTCAGTGTATTGTATCTTTGTCCTATTTCATGTGTGGCCAGAAAGGAATGCACTGCCATTAAAAAGGAAAAGTTTGTTCACATCAAGCTTCTTCTAAGGAGTCAGGTTTTGTCATATTTTTGTCATTTAGACAAAAACTTTTGGTACACAGCCTTTCAATAGTAACATTCAAGTAACACTCAAAAAACTGTTGTTCTAGCTAAAAGTAGGGAAGTTTCATTAGACAAAATAATCTGGGTCACCAATCTTAGTTACTGACCCCAAAGCCTGACTTCATGTAAGCATTCCCTTCTACAAATAGCTTTCCAGACAGACTGTTCAGGTGCTGGGGACCACAAAAGTGGCTGCAGAATCACACCCTCAGCGTGTTGCACACTGTGTCCACCCCCTGAACACTCATTCACTGACACTCAGTTTTGATGCTGTATGAAAAACTTATACTGTCTTCAGCACTGCTTCAAAAAGATTAACATATACACACAACTATCACATTAGAACTGTCAACAACAAGATGTCAAAGGAAATAAAAAAGTGGACAGGAAACCACAAACTTCAGAGTAGTTTCATGAATCTAAATTCACCTTCAAAAAAGAAATGTTCCCCTTTACATTTTGAGAGACTGATTTCAGGGCAGTATTTTTTGCTTATTCCATCAAAACACATGTAGTGAACTGGACAGATAAATACACCTCAATCTTACTATGTTTCACACTACAACCAACTGGAAATATGATTAAGAGTTATCATTGTGTGTCAAAGCAGCACCAAAATCCAGCTTAGGTAACGCAGAAAAGATCGGTCATTGCAAAACCATGAACTTTCTGTAATTTTATAGGCATTAATTCATGCATATAATTTTATACCAAGCTTAGAAGTTACACACAGTTATGAAATAATGGCGACAGCTGTGCATTTTCCTCTTTTTAGCAGTACTATCAAATAAGAAAAGACGACATGTTGTGTTTACATAGTTGGACTCATCAGTTCATAGTTGTTTGCAATTAGACCTAAGGACATGCAGCATCACAGGAGATCTTCTAAAACTGTCACCATGACATAATGCAAAGAAGATGGCATTAAAAGGGACAAAAAATATCAGCTGTCCACCTCTGCAGCAAGTACCGAGCTTACCGATTTCAGCACCAGTGTATGAAACCAGCAAAAACTGTTATAAAAATAAATATTCCCATCTTGCAAGGCTGATGCTTTGTCTCAGCCAAGCAATTTCACACAGCAGGACGTTGGGGTTTGCTTTTTGCAAACACAACTGGTCCTACAAATCTACCCTGTTAGGTCCGACCATGAATTAGTTGTATGTTTACAAGCATTAACAGCCACAGACAGGGCTGCCTTCTGCTGAAGGAGATAATAATCCAGTAGATGGCATATTGATAGCACTGTACCATTTTTTTAAACTTAAAGCATGTGCTACTGAAAAATTACTCTGTGTTCTACGCAGCCAGTTACAAATAAAGCAGCTGCTGAAGAAAGTAGTCCAGGACTTTTGTAAGCCTCCAACTGTGCAGCAGAGTTTCAGTCTCCGGTTTAACAGGGTGACCAATCTGGCACCAAAACCAAAACTTCACTTTGCAACACGTATTGCACTCGGGAGGAATTCTAACTGGAGTTTCTCTCACATTGATCATTTTCATCCCTCAATTACATAAGGACATAAATAATCATCGGCCACAAAACTGTTCTCTTATCCAAGTGCATCCACTCCTCAGAATCATAATTTTCATAATTAGTATTCACATGCCAACTTCAACTTCTTTATATTCTTTCCAACTATTTTTTGAAAAGTGAGGAGGGACTTGAGTTTTTTGTTTGTTTGGTTTGGTTTTGGTTTTCTTTTTGTTTACAGAATGAGCTACATTTAATTTTTCAAACCAGTAATGTTTGCTCACTAATTAAGGTCCCCCTTTAGGGCTCTACACTAGATACCTTGATTCCCATGAATGTTCAAGCACTTGAACTTTTAAGTTCAAATATTTTTAAGTTTTCAAGTTTTCTTTAGCTCTTTTCAGTGCAGTTTAATCTGCACGAGCTCATACGAGATACAAACCTGCATCTGCAAAAGCTGGTTTGCTGCTCCCTCTCCATCTTAACTTTTCTTCCAAGGATTCATCACTCTTTAATGAGCATAATAAAATTATTAATCTGAATTAATTCACACTTGATTGCTAGTGAAAGTTTCCTCAGACATCTCATTAAATCAGAAGAACTGAAGCACAGTATATTACAATTTTCCTCTGAATTTTATATTCCAAAGCACATCAGCGTGGTTCATACGGACCAGCACTGTAGAATCCCTAATCAGAAAGGTTACCAAAAAAAGTACTCTTCTTATGCCAATAACAACCCACTTCAAAGGAAGGGAGTAACTGAATAATTGAAACAATTTCCTGACCTGAGGAAATGGGCTGACGCTGAGTCAGGGGAGGTTTATGTTGGATATTAGGAAAAGGTTCATCACCCAGAGGGTGGCTGGGCACTGACACTGGCTGCCCAGGGAAGTGGTCACAGCACTGAGCCTGACAGAGTTCAAGAAGTGTTTGGACAAGGCTGTCAGGCACGTGGTGGGTTTCCTGGGCCTGTCCTATGCAGGGCCAGGAGCTGGACTTCAATGATCCTTGTGGGTCCCTTCCAGCTCAGGATATTCTGTGATTTCTCCCTGCATTCAGACTTCTTCCTGCTCAGAGATTTTCAGTTACTTTTTGCTGTGTATACAGAGAGATGAGCTCCTGCTGTCCCTTACTAGTATGTAGCAGGCACACATTTTTCCCCCTTTTTGTTTTCTTTTACATCTGAGTGATGAACAATTAAGCCTTAAAACATGAAGCTGCTTTGATGCCGATTTTACAGGAAGAGACCAAGAATAAGGGAAAAACCCCACATTTCCCTGAAAAATGTACAGGCACATACCCTCTGAGAACACACTCGTTGGACTTACTACTATTTATTATAGACTTATTACTATGTTATTATTCTAACACCACAGTCAAAATTTGGGCTTGATTTACTTATAAAGAAGTGGAGGTTAAGAAGTCTAAACTGAGAGCAGTGCCAAAAAAAAAAAATCTGCTCTGCACCCAACATTAACTTCCCATCTGTGTACATCAAGACAATGGGATAGAGTGTCTCAGCTTTATCTTCTCTTTGCTGAGCATATTGTACCTACAACATGGACAACATACTATCTCTCAGCAGCTGAGCAGAGCACACTATCTTATCAGAACACTGCATGGTCAAGTCAGCTTTTATTTTTAAGCTGCAAAAGATTTGGTTCGTATTTTCTGGTATTTGTTATACTTGCACAGAAAGGAATTCTTCTAGATTGCAGCAACTTTTTACACGTTTACTGGCATTGAGATAACACTGCAACACCTCACCTGCATTTCACAGTAAAAACAAAAAACAAACAAGAACCCCCAGGTCTATGTTCAGATATAGAATCCTAAACTGAGACGAGATTGTTCAAGTGTTTCTAATTCTTTTGCCCTCTACAAGGGAAAATGTTAACACGTTCTCAGTTTCAGCTGCCTGTCTTTCTCTCCAAAGAAACAGAGTCTATCTGGTTTTACTGTTCTATATATAAAGCTTATATTTGTCACTGCCTTGTTACATCCCACAAGCTGTGGGTCAAGTTATACGGGAGCATCTCTTTCTTATCATTAAAAAAAGAAAGCCTAAAACCACCAAGAGAACACTCAGTATCGTTCAGAGGATCGGGAGGGGGAGTGGGACAGATAAGAATCAGATGATCTCTGCTCTAAACTTAATACCCCAGTAAAAGCAGAAAACGGTGTTATTTCTCCTCGAAGCGCTGAATCTGGGGGGGAAAAA